>JAJPUD010000689.1:113853-163301 GCA_023553655.1 Myrmecobius fasciatus | reverse complement strand
GGTATCAATACTAAACATATATGCACCAAGTGGTATAGCATCCAAATTCCTAGAGGAGAAACTAACAGAGATGCAAGGAGAAATAGACAGTAATACTATACTAAAGGGGGATCTCAACCTTGCTCTCTCAGAATTAGATAAATCAAATCACAAAATAAATAAGAAAGAAGTTAGGGAGGTAAACAAAAGGCTAGAAAAGTTAGGTATGATAGATCTCTGGAGGAAATTGAATGGTGATAGAAGGGAGTATACTTTTTTCTCGGGGTTCATGGAACTTATACGAAAATTGATCATGTGTTAGGGCATAAAAACCTGAAAATCAAATGCAAAAAAGCAGAAATAGTAAATGCATCCTTCTCAGATCATGCTGCAATAAAACTCACATGTAATATAAGGCCTGGAGAAAACAGACCACAAGTTAATTGGAAATTAAATAATCTAATCCTGAAGAATGAATGGGTGAAAGAGCAAATTATAGACACAATCGATAATTTCATCCAGGAAAATGACAATAATGAGACAACATACCAAAATTTGTGGGACATGGCTAAAGCAGTTATAAGGGATAATTTTATATCTCTAGATGCTTACTTGCATAAAACAGAGAAAGAGAAGATCAATGAAGTGAGCTTACAATTAAAAAAGCTAGAAAAAGACCAAATTAAAAACCCTCAATTAAATACCAAATTGGAAATTCTGAAAATTAAAGGGGAGATCAATAAAATTGAAAATAAGAAAATTATCAAATTAACAAATAAAACTAAGAGTTGGTTTTATGAAAAAACCAACAAAATAGATAAGCCTTTAGTTAATTTGATTAGAAAAAGGAAAGAGGAAAATCAAATTGTTAGTCTCAAAAATGATAAGGGAGAACTTTCCTCCAATAAAGAGGAAATTAGAGTAATAATTAGGAGTTTCTTTGCCCAACTTTATGCCAATAAATTTGATAATGTAAATGAAATGAAGGAATATCTACAAAAATATAGATTGCCTAGGTTAACAGAAGAGGAAATAAATTATTTAAATAGCCCCATTTTGGAAAAAGAAATAGAACAAGCTATTAATCAACTCCCTAAGAAAAAATCTCCAGGGCCAGATGGATTTACATGTGAATTTTACCAAACATTCAAAGAACAATTAATCCCAATACTATGTAAACTATTTGAAAAAATAGAGAAAGAAGGTGTACTACCAAATTCCTTCTATGACACAGATATGGTGCTAATAGCTAAACCAGGTAGGGAGAAAACTGAGAAAGAAAACTATAGACCTATTTCCCTAATGAATATTGATGCAAAAATTTTAAATAAGATTTTAGCAATGAGATTACAGAAAGTTATCCCCAGGATAATACACCATGACCAAGTAGGATTTATACCAGGAATGCAGGGCTGGTTCAATATTAGAAAAATTATTAGAATATTCAATTATATTAATAACCAAATTAACAAAAATCATATGATTATCTCAATAGATGCAGAAAAAGCCTTTGATAAAATCCAACACCCATTCCTATTAAAAACACTGGAGAGTATAGGAATAAATGGGCTTTTCCTTAAAATGATTAGTAGTATCTATTTAAAACCTTCAGCAAGCATCATATGTAATGGAGTCAAACTAGAAACATTCCCAGTAAGATCAGGAGTGAAACAAGGCTGCCCACTGTCACCATTATTATTTAATATTGTCTTCGAAATGTTAGCTTTGGCAGTAAGAGAAGAAAAAGAGATTAAAGGAATTAGAAGAGTAGGTAATGAGGAAACCAAATTATCACTCTTTACAGATGACATGACGATATACTTAGAGAACCCTAAAGACTCAACTAAAAAACTACTAGAAACAATTCACAACTTTAGCAAAGTTGCAGGGTACAAAATAAATCCACATAAATCATAAGCATTTTTATATATTACCAATAAAGTTCAGCAGCAAGAGATACAAAAGGAAATTCCATTCAAAATAACTGTTGATAGTATAAAATATTTGGGAATTTATCTGCCAAGGGAAAGTAAGGAACTATATGAACTAAACTACAAAACACTTTCCACACAAAGCAAATCAGACCTAGTTAATTGGAAAAACTTAAAATGCTCATGGGTAGGCCGAGTGAATATAATAAAAATGACAATACTACCCAAACTAATTTACTTATTTAGTGCCATACCAATCAAACTCCCAAGAAATTATCTTACAGATCTAGAAAAAATAGTAGCAAAATTCATTTGGAAAAACAAAAGGTCAAGAGTTTCAAGAGAATTCATGAAAAAAAAGGCTGATGATGGTGGAATTGCTGTACCAGATCTAAAACTATATTACAAAGCAGCAGTCATCAAAACCATTTGGTACTGGCTAAGAAATAGAGTAGTCGATCAGTGGAATACGATAGAATCACAAGACAAACTAGGCAATAACAGTAGCAATGTAGTCTTTGATAAACCCAAAGACCCCAGCTTCTGGGATAAGTATTCACTATTTGACAAAAACTGCTGGGAAAATTGGAAACTAGTGTGGAAGAAAATAGGGCTTGACCCACATCTAACACCACATACCAAGATAACATCTAAATGGGTTCATGATCTGGATATAAAGAGTGATACTATAAGTAAATTAGAGGAATGTAATATAGTTTACCTCTCAGACCTATGGAGATGGAATAAATTTATGTCCAAAGAAGAACTGGAACTCTTAATTGGACACCAGATAGATAACTTTGACTATATTAAGTTAAAAAGTTTTTGTACAAACAAACCAATACAGTCAAGATTAGGAGGGAAGCAATAAATTGGGAAATCATCTTTACATTTAAGGGTTCTGATAAAGGTCTCATCTCTAAGATATATAGAGAATTGTCTCATATATATAAGAATTCAAGCCACTCTTCAATAGATAAATGGTCAAAGGATATGAGTGACAATTTTCAGAGGATGAAATTAAAACTATTTCTAGTCACATGAAAAGTTGCCGCAAATCACTATTGATCAGAGAAATGCAAATCAAGCCAACCCTGAGGTACCACTACACACCTGTCAGATTGGCTAAAATGACAGATACAGCCATTCTGGAGAGCAATTTGGAACTGTGCTCAAAAAGTTTTCAAACTGTACGTACTCTTTGACCCAGCAGCATTTCTATTGGGCCTATATCCCAAAGAAATCATAAAGGAAGGAAAAGGCCCCACATGTGCAAGAATGTTTGTGGCAGCCCTTTTTGTAGTGGCTAGAAACTTGAAACTGAATAGATGCCCTTCAATTGGAGAATGGATGAATAAATTATGGTATATGAATATTATGGAATATTATTGTTCTGTAAGAAACAACCAGCAGGACGATTTCAGAGAGGCCTGGAGAGACTTGCATGAACTGATGCTGAGTGAAATGAGCAGAACCAGGAGATCATTATATACGGCAACAACAATATTATATGACAATCAATTCTGATGGACATGGCTCCCTTCAACAATGAAATGTTTCAAACCACTTCCAATTGTTCACTGAAGATAGCCATATACACCCAGAGAGAGGGATGTGAAATGTGGACCACAACATAACATTCTCATACTCTTGATTGATGTTTGCTTACATTGTGTTTCCTTTATCTGATGTGTCTTTTGTGTAGATACGATTTTTCTTGCACAACAATGATAAGTTTGGAAATATGTATACATATATTCGATTTGCCAGTATTTTAATATAATTAACATGTAGTGGATATCCTGCCATCTAGGGGAGGGGTGGGGAGTTGGGGGGGGGGAATTTGTAACAGAAAGCTATGTAATGGTAAATATTGAAGAATTACCCACACATATGTTATGCAAATAAAATTTTAAAAATTAAAAAAAAATAAGATACAGGACCAACTTAAAGTATCTAAATGAGCAATGTCAATTCTTTCACCAAGAGAGGGAAGTTCAAGCTAGCCAGATTCTATAATACTCCTAGAACATTTTGGTTTAATCAGAAAGCTAAAGTTTTCCTAGGGAATCATTTAGACACTTTAGAAAGTGTATTAAGTCCTTCAAGTCATAAGAGTGCTATTTCAGTTTTGGAAACTATTTCTGAATTCTGGATGCTTGAATGAATCAATGCATAGGTGTATAAGAGAGCCATAGAATTATAGAATTGGAAAGGGTCTTAAAATCATCTAATTCTGCTCCCTCCTTTTGTAGAAGAGGAAATGCTACCTAGAAAGTTTAAATTATTTTTCCAAGATCACTCAGCAAGTTAGTAGAGGACATGATTCTAGGGGTTGTCTCAACTCCTAAAATAAATCTTCTTCCTTTTCTCTTTTCCTTTCTTCCTCCCTTCTTTTTAACTTTCTTTTGGGGAAATGTTGGGGCAAAATCATCTCTTGTGTAATGAAAGAGAAGGAAAAAATAATGAGGCATATTAACAGATACATTGCTTGTGGTTGTTATTTGTCCTTCATTTTCACAGAGTACCAATGACATAAGATGGTGTCTTCACTAGTACATCAATTGAATTTAGGTGAGACAGAGTTGCATAAAGTCATCAGCCTCATACTCTCTTCCAGAGTCATCAAAATCTATTGGCAAGACAAAAGTCAGGATGACTGGTGATGGCCCAGTATATAGTGGATGACTTTGGCGTCTTTAATGACTAAGTTCTACCTGTTCTGCATATACTTCATATACTTGAAGCATATACTTCAACAGACTTCATGGTCAGTGGAACAAATTATTTTCATCTATCTAGAAAAAGTGTTCATATACATGGGACAGACATCACCTTAAGTCATCAAGTAGCTGTGGCCCATCAGTTACCTTCAACCTGCTTTAGCGCATCTGCTGAGATGGTTTTCTGGGGTGTTGTTTCTGTGCATACTGCAGCTTCTTGGAACCAAAGGTAAGAGCTAAATGCCAAGTGGACACCAAATGCTGAGCTGCAAAGGGCTCAGCAAACCTTCACACCAAAAGTGCTAGTCCTCCATGAATATTCACACACCCCTGGTGTATATTACAGTTGTACATCTAGTGGATGACCTGAGAATAATTGATAAATTCCCTTCAATGCCTAGTTCTATAATCTAGATATCAGTGTTCTTTTTAATCTCATCTTCCAGGACTATTTTATACAAACTCTGCACTCTACACAACCTGATATTTATTAATTACACACATAGCAGATGATCAGAAAATAATTGATAAATTCCCTTCAATGCCTAGTTCTATAATCCAGATGTCAGTGACCTTTTTAATCTCATCTTCCAGGAATATTTTACACAAACTCTGTACTCTACACAACTTGGTCTACTCACTCCTCCTTAAACCTGTCATATTTTGCTGTTCTGTATTTGTTTTCTCACCCCATTTTTTCTCCATTCCCTGTCCTAAACTCCAGAATACCTTCCCTTCTTTTCTGCCTAACACAATCTCACTAATCTTTTTCAATCCAGCTCAAGTCCTTTTGTTCCTCTATGAAGTCTTCTCAAGCTGCTCTAATGGAGTTCTTTCTACTCTAAGCTGATACCTATGTAACTCATTTGTCAATAAGTTACTCAAAGTACTACATAGTAGACTCATATTATAATTTTGTGTAGCACATGGTTAATTTCTGCTACAGTTCTGAATTAATTTATTATTATTTAATTTTTTGTTTATGTTTTCCTTTTATCCCCTACTAGATTGTAAGAGCTCTGAAACTGTGTCTTTGTATCTCCAATAGTAATGGAGCCTTGCACAGAACAAGTGAGAAGCATGCATTTCAGGAACATCCTGGCCAAGATTCATTTCACTCCCTCCTAATCTCTTCTTTCATAGGCTCTTCACCAACTACTTTGCAATTTGTTCCAATATACTTTCTTTCCCCTTCCCCTCCACTTCTAGACCCAACAACCATAAATAAATCATTTTTTATTGTTCCTTAATGAGATATGCAAATCTTTTCTTCCCTGGCCTTAGTCATCATCCCAATGACTTTCCAACTAACAAATCCATCCCTGGCCACCATTCTCTTATTGTTTCCTCATTAGGATATAAGTTCCTTGAATACATGAGTCATCTTTGCTTTTGTATTTGGATCTCCAGTGTTTAGCACAATGTTTGGAATATAGTATGCATTTAATAAATGTTATTTCCTTCTTCCCTTTCTTCTTTCCTTCATCCATTTGGTTTCTGGGGTAAAGACAGAGATCACCAATATCTTTTAGTCTTCTTTACCTAGCCCATAATTTGCATATAACCACAACTGATTGCAAAAAGATTTTGAAATAACTTTCTTATTCTAAAACAAATAAGAGTTTAGATTAAGCGACTCTGAGTGGCAGCAAGAGAAAGGAAGTCCAAAACATATATTTAAACCATCTAAGGGTATCTCTAGTTAGCTGGAGTATGCATCACAAAAGTACAGCAATAGTCCCATGGAGCTATAAGCTAAATTGTCAGTAACCCTTCTGCCTCCTAAGAGAGCAACAAAGATGAAGAGTGGCAGATAGTAGCAGAGAGTAGCAGCTGCTCCACAAAGATGCCAACCAAAAAACAGAAAAATCAGCAAATCACAGCACTATCCCCAGAAGATATCAAGGGCTATGCAATACTGAAAACATAAGGTGAATAGCCATGCAAGTTCCCTTCATATTTCTCTGAATTCAAGTTCCTTAGCCACGTGTTTCTTCATCAAGGTTAGCTCCTGTATTTGTGCCTTTCCACGCATATTCTCTGGCTAAGCATGTTCTTTATGTATGTGCCTTCTCACACTGGTAATATGATAACCTCTAGGAGAATGGTAGGAGGAAGAGAAGGGGAGAGGGGAAAGTTATTTTTTCAGTGGTTTTCTTTACTGTTTAGTTAAATGTCTTTTGCTTTGAACCTATGTGTTCTCTGATTAGTCTAGGAAAAGAAAGACATTGATGAGGACTCATGAGCTCTGTGTTTGAGTGGATGCTGATCTACAAAGTGCCTACAACCTGGGGAGACTATCAAGGATCCAGGTGTGAAGAAAGGCTTTCATTGCTATAAATAAATATTAATAGATTGATTGAAATGTCAGGCTTCTCTCAGGAAGTAAGTGAGTTGTGTGTTTGGAGCACTTTGATTCCTATGTTAAATTCAACAACTGCTGGTTACAGTCATTTAGAAAGTAATTTGGTAGAGTGTCAAGTGCTGAATTTTGAATCAGTGAATCTGACTTTTGAAGTAAGAACACTTACTACCTGTATGACCCTAAGCAACACATGTCCCTTTCTTGTCCTCTGTTTCTTTATTGGTAAGAAAGAGCTTGAGTTAGAATTAGGGTCTCAATATTTTTTGTGTCATGAATCTCTTTGGTAATCTATTGATATAATGGAGTTTTTTCTGAACATATTGTTTTAAAATTAATTTTTAAAAAATGCATAGGATTAAAAGGAAACCAATTATATTAAATACAGTTATCTTTTTATTTAAGTTCACAGACCTCAAGTTATGAAACTGAATCCAGTGCTTCTAAGAGATGTCTTTAACATTATGGATACAAAGGATAAATTTAAAAAGTAATATATTATAATTGAAATTTAATTTCTTTAAGAACTTGCTTTCTTGTGACAAATTTAAGACTTCACCTAGTTAATAAGCAGTTATTTCTTTTTAAAAAAAAATAAAGGTGAGAAAGGAAGCATGGTTATTTTAATATTAAACAAAATATATTGTATAAGCCTTGCCATTCAGACCATGTGACTACAACTAATGTAGCCTTTGCCATATGGCTTGTAGGCAGATTCATAAAAAGAAAAAAAAATCTCTTGGGCATTGAATTAAACTTAACTTGAAAGCTTAAATTTAGTGAAGTTACATCAAATATCACAGAAATGCACTAAAGAAGAAATATAAATGTTAAATCACATAAATGGTCATTGGCAGTTAAAGTTAGTGAACAAAGGCTTATTAGTGATTTCTTAGTGGTTAAGAGCCTTGAAGGAAGTGATGAATTTGGTGATAAAGGGGTGAAAAGGTAATTTCAGGCAGGAGAAACTATAATGGTAGAAATAAACAAAATGTGCACAAAGAAGAATAAGGGAATGGGTCTGGAAGGTTTTGAGCTACAATATGACATTTTGAACCCTGGCTCCCCTACTTCCTATCTGTGAGACCTGGTAAAACTTAATTATCTCTTGACCTCAGTCTCAGTATCCTCATTTGTAAAGCATGGCAGTAGACTAGCTAACCTCTTTCTTAGGTTCCCTCCAACCCCTAAATCTATATTTCTTATATTGATCTTATGAGATTAAATAGCTACAACAGGGCCCTAATGAAGAAGCTCGAGAGTTAGACTGATGAAATTGAATTTGCTCTGATGAGCAAAGGGAAACAATATGGAGTCACCAAGAATTAAGAGAAAAGGAACAATATGAAGAAAATGATATTTGAGAAAGAATTTGCTGACAGCAGCCTAGGGATTGAATGAAGAAGCAGCATGGTGTCACGGAAAGTACTCTACCTTTGAATCCTGGCTCTGACACTTATTACTAGCAAGACCTTGAGCAAATAACATTCTGTCTCTTTTTCTCAATCTGTAAAATCAGGGGCTGGGATCTTCAAAATGCCTTCAACCTGTAAATACTGAAACTAAAAACCATAATATGAAAGAACTAGAGGTCTTAGAAGTAGAGGATAGTGGAACATGAGAGAAGGGAATAGAAGAGCTATTCAGGAAGATGAGAGGATATATATCAATATATTTTCTGGGATTGGTCCTGACTCCTCTATAATCCACCGTTAAAGTCTCAACCTTTTTCCCCAGAACTTGGTCTAAGAAAAAAAAAAAGTTAGTTTGTATCTGTAGCTTTATTCCTCCTAAGTAAGCAGACATATATGCATGGGATCACAGTTGGAACTGAGCTCAAGTAGGCATAAGCAGCAAGAGTTAAAAAAAACAAAATACACAGAGGGGAACTATTATCATTTCTTATCAGGTCATCCCTGGGTTGGACTATTTTTCAGAACTGGAGTTGATGTGAATCAATGTGAGTTGGTCATCTGGCATAACAGGGGAAGTTCTGGGTTCAGTAGATCAATACTTCAAGGAACTTTTGACATGTAAATACTGCAAGAAACTTCCAATATGACCAGCTTAAGGGATATTCAAGTTCATCTGATTCCCAGATCAATCCAGCCTCTTTTGGAAAGTAAGGAAATTTGAGCAAATCAAGATGATTAGTAGTCATTAACCATTCCATTTTTACACAAGCAACAGAATGTTCTATACCTTTTATCAGGTTCCTGTTTTTCTCTCTCAACTCCCTATTCCCAAATCTGCCTCCTTCCCTCATTAGCTTGGAATAGAGATATAAGAAAAACAATGAGCTGAATAGTCCCATTCTCTCACTTACTACATAGAACTCTCTATGCCAAAATAAGTTTGACACTTTGAAGTAGTTTCCTAAGTTTTTCTGTGCATAGCCAACAAAAGTCAAGTATGATCAATCACAACTATTTATTAACATAACTACAAAGAATGAAACTCTCTGTTCTCAAAAGGAGTTTAAATTGTAATAGGGAAAATAAGTATGTTACAAAATATATAAAAAATAAATATGAAGTGAATAAATACAAATATATACAAAGACTAAACTTTGTACCTATTTGTTATTATATATATGTAAGCACCTTTTAGAAATGACAAAAGCTTTGAACTTTTCAAAAAAAAAAAGATGCTGCATAAATATATAATCATCTCTTATATTCAATTCCTCAAAATAGTAGAAATTGGCTTTTAAAGTTCATAAATAAATGGGATTAATGGAGTAAATATGCACTCAGATTGATTGGCTGCTTACTACAAAATGCAAATAGACTTTTATTTCATTTTATCATTGCATTTGGAATCTTCTGGAAGTCACATTTGCATTAATAATCATTGCACTGACACATTTTTTTTTAATTTTGAACTTAAGAAATAAAACAAATCTTTCCATTTGTTTTATTACTAAGAAAATAAATTGCATATTTAAGTGCAAATTTATTTTGCAAAACTTTTGCTATTTCTTTCAAACATATATATTAAAGTTATCTAAGGAAATACTAAGGAAAAAAATTGCATACTTAAGTGCAAATTTATTTTGTAAAACTTTTGCTATTTCTTTCAAACATATATATTAAAGTTATCATATAACTTTTTTTTCCTTACCCCATCCATTAGACACAAATGTGTGTACATGTATGTATATGTGTGCATGTATACTTATATAGATATATATATGCAAAGTCATTCTGTGCATACTTCTATTTATTGATTCTTTCTCTAGATACAGATAATCCCAATATCAAAAAAATCATTTGGAATAATAGACAAAGAAAGGGTCCTATCCAACACTGATACATTTCAATAAATTGAAGGGTAGTTCATAGAGTCATCACTTTAGGGACCCCAGAAATCCTCTCACCCAGCATATTCATTTTATAGAATCAACTTCTCTTCACAGAAATTCAGGGCACACAGATCCTAGATGGCAGAACTGGGATTTAGTTTTTGGCTTCCATATCTAACATGCATTTTGCTACAAGCAGCTCCTCCAGTTAAAGTATTCTCTTAGAAACATCAGCACCTTGAATGTAAATAGTAAACACTTTCTTTTTAAAATTTGAAGTTTATTTTAGAATAACTTTAAAAAGTCTGCCTCTTTGTATTTGAATTAGATTCTAATGGAATCAGAAGGATTGCAAAAGGAAAGTGAACTGAGCCTCCCATGGAGGCAGCAATGTTTCCTACAACATCCCTTACAGATTGCTTCTCTCAGGCCAACTTCAGTAATAAAGAGATCATTCTCTCATGACTTAAGCTGTTTCATGCTTGGACAGTTATGATTGCTAGAATATTCTTTCTTAGGCTGAAGCAAACATATCTCCTTGTAATTTTCCCCAGTTATTCTGTCTTACCAGGAAACCCAGAGAAAGCTTACTTCATCTTCTAAGTGATTGTTCAGTTCTTAATGTTTCTCTCTCTCAATTCCCTCAAAATCTCCTTCTTTAGACTAAACACAATTAGTTTTTTTCAATTGTTTTGTGTCTTACATGGTCTCCATATCCTCTCAGAAATTATGGTTATCCCTCCCTGGCCACTCTTAATTTGGCTATGTCCGGGTTCCTTTCAGTAATGAATAATTCCTGTTTATGTGGTGCTAATTTATTTATTTACTGTTAAGGGACAAAGTGGTATAGCAGATAGACACCCAGGTCTGGAATCAGGAAGGCCTGAGTTCAAATTTGGCCTCAACTACTTGCCAGCTATTTTAACTTAATTCTGTTTACCTCCATTTCCTTCTCTGTAAAATGAATTGGAGAAAGAAATGACAAACCACTCCATTATCTTTGCCAAGAAAGCCCTAAATGGGGTCACAACTGAAATGTCTCAACAACAACAACAAAGAGACAAAAAGGTGTAGTAATTACACAGGTATAGAGTTATATATTCCTATGGGAGTATAACTACAAGAAAGAAGTCAGGAAAATAAAGATTCAAGTACTAAACCTGAGAAGTTCTAGCTGTGTGACCATAGGCAAAACATTTTCCCTTTCATTATTTCAGGAAACTGTCTAAGGCCTAAGTTAGGAAGGAATGGTATATTCTTATTTCCAAAAGGAAGAAAGAAACAAGTATTTATTAACTGCCCATTATGTGCCAGGTACTGTGCTAAGGATTTTACAAATATGATTTTACTTGAGCCTCACAACCTTGGGAAGTAGATATTATTATTTTCCCCATTTCAGAATTGAGAAAACTGAGGCAGAAAGAAATCAAAGTGTCTGTCTGAGACAGAACTTAAACTCAGGTTCTTTTGACTCATAAGTGTGAGAATTGGATGAAGGATTAGTTTCCACAGTTAAGAAACTCAAGTTAGAGAAATGTAGAGAAATGAAACGTAAATCAAAGAAATGAAACTGAAACATAAGAAATGAAACCTTAAAAATTTTTTTTTAAAAAAAGCCATAAATTAGAATAAGAAACACACTATGAGATATTATCAGGGATGAGAACTCACATTCACTTAGGGGAATTATGCCTTCTGAACAGGCTGTAACTTCTGTAATATTCAGCCAATGGGGAAAAAAGGGAAGGGATTTGCATTCTGAGATAGGGAATAAAAGGCTGTGCTTTAGACACCCACTCTTGCAAAAATGTAAAATAAAATCTTTACCTGGCTTCATCTGCAGGGCTTTTGTCTCTTACATCAGGAAGAAACTAGTACTCTATCTACTATACCTTCTTAGTTACAGAAGTTTCCCATACTAATGACATAACAGGACCAGACATCTTCCCCAAAAGAAGGGGGTTTAATGTTTGTAAAACACATTCCTTCAAAAGAATCCTCTGAACTAGGTAAATTCAGAATGAGTAAGTGACTTGTCCAAGGTCAGATAGCTAATATTAAAACCTAGATCTTCCAAGGCCAACTCCAGTGCCCTTTCTTTCCAGGCTACCTCTTAAAATTTGGTGCCCAAAATACAATATGATACTCTCGGTGGGTGAGAATATTTTCAGATTTGAAAAAGTCCTGTTGAAAAGGAAAGTGACTTTTGTGAGCACTGAAGAACCCTCTAGGGTAAGACAGCTTAAACTTGAAAGCTTTGTTTGCAATTGATAAGTCTATTTGCATATGGGTTATCCTTTACCTGAAGTAGCTTTTGGCTCCAGGCAGGCTTCAGGCTTGGCTTAAGGGGACATAGGTGCAAACTGGAACTGGGTTCTCTGAGCCATAAATAAGTAATATTTATCACTGGGAAAACCCAAACTGCTATAGAGTTTTTTGTCTCAATGAAACCATAAGCCAGGATTCATGAAGTATTTTTGCACAATAATATATAGTAAAAATCCTTTTCATATTCTTAAAGCCTACAAATAGAAGAAATATTACATCAAGGGAAATGAATATATTAACTATGATGTTGTCTTTCAGAAGAGGTAGCCTGACAGTGACTAGAAATCTGGGATTTGAATAAGAAAAACTCAGATTTACCACCTCTTGCTTCTACTGCCTTGGTCATCCTAGACATGTGTCAGGTAAGCTTTAATGTCCCAAGTCTTGAAGACTGCAAGTTGTAATATACTTGCTGATTTACATCAGTAAGAGGACAGGCCAAAATGCCTTATTACACTCTGAATTGCACCACCCGGGAGAGGGAAAGGGAGAAGAAGAGAGAAGAAGGGAGAGGGAGGGAGGGAAACCTTTGGGAAGGAAGTGGAGAGAAGGAGGAGGAAAGAAAGAAAAAGGGGAGGAGAGAATGAGGGTGAGGGAAAAGGGAGAAAGAAAAGGTAGAGGAGAAGAAGAGAAAAGGAGAAGGGAAGAGGAAAGGGAGAAAGAGAGAATAAAGAGAGAAGAGCAAAGGGAGGGGAAAGGGAAAGGGAAAAGGGAATGGAAGAAGAGAAGAGGGAGAGAAAGGGAAAGAAAGAGGAAGGGGAAAACAAAAGGGCTGGGAGAGGGAGTAGAAGAAAGTGAGAGGAAGAAAGGGAAAGGGAGACAAGGGGAGGAGTATAGCAAGGGAGAGGAAGCTGGAAGAGGTAGGGAGAACTGGTCATTCTGAGAAACAGGAATCCCATAATCAAAAATGACAGAATTTAAAAGCTAGAAGAAAACTTACCCAGCTGCTTACATATAAAAGGAATCTCTGCTATAACAAGGCCTTCCCTAGATGTCCTATTCCTCTTTAGGATAGCTACCATTGTTAGAAAGTTTTTCCTGACACCAAGTCTAAATTTGTCTCTCTGCATCTTCCACTTTTCCTTCTGGTTCTTCACACTGAGACCAACAGAACAAGGGCTAATCCCTCTTCCATATAACAGCCCTTCAGATTTTTATATCTAAATTATATCTGTATCTTCTCCCCTCAAGGGGAAATATCCACCTTCCTTTGAAATCAACCCTTATATGAGACAGGAACTCAAGACTCTTCACCATCAAGATTGCCCTCTGAGAACTGTCCAATTCATAAATAACTTAAACTCTAGTACACTAAACAGAATACAGTACGCTAAATGAAGTATTAAAAAATAAAATTTATTTTTAAGTTCATTCATATAGGGCTTTAAAGTTTATAGAATACTTTATAAATTTCATTTTATCCTCACAACTCTGAGAAGCAGGTATTAGTATTATCCTCATTTTACAGATGGGGAAACAGATGGGCAGACAGCGTCAAATAATTAGTAAGAATCAGAGGACAAATTTGAACTCAAGTCTTCTTCACATCAGGTCCAACACTGTAACTACTCTAAGGTGTTCCTAACTTACCATTTAATTTTTAAAATCCCAATAGCAGGAGAGGCGGGAATTATATATACCTGAGGGTCTCAAGACTTAAAATGAGCTAATCCTTGTAATACAATATTATGTTAACTAAAATCTTTGCTAAAATCTAAGAATTGCTAAAATCTTACAGCATTCTCTTCATCTACTAGTTTAATAAAAATGGGGAAAAGCTAATAATAATAGCTAGCATTTATATGGTGCTTTAAAGGGTTTGCAAAGCACTTTAAAATTTCATAACATTTTATCTTCATGACTGATTGGTGCTATTATCTCCATTTTACAGATGGGGAAACTGAAGAAGACAGAAATTAAGTAACTCTCCCAGGACCACATAGTTGATAATTTTATGAAAGTATAATTGAAATCAGAATTTACTGACTTCAAATCATTTTATGTCTCCTCTAGTAACATCTAGGTCAACTAATGAGGAGACTTCCAGCTAAATTGCTTTCTGAACAGGAGGCACACTACCTGACTTGCAGTTCAAAACCTTGAAGTTCCTACCAAACTGAATAATGATCAAGAAATCTAATGAGAAACTCTAAGTCAATTCTACCACCCAAACTACACAAAAAGAAAGTTAGAAAGCCACAAAAGCCAATGCTAGCTCAACCAGATACAGGACACATGTGCCTACAAGGATTTGTATCTGGAGACAAAAAGAATGAAGGACTTTCCTGAGAAAGCCCAGAGTGGGGAACTAGGAAGCCCTGAAGAATGGCAATGGGCAACAACTAGTGACTAGATTCAATTAGCACAGAGTTGTGTGTTCACACTTGGATAACCCAGGACTACAAATTTCTGAAGTCCATAACACTCTGGCCTGAAATGCCAGAAAGGACCCTAAAGATTCAGTGCTCTGAACTTTGAAGACCCAGGGGGCCTTAAGGTTGAAGATAGAAGTTCAGGAACTCAAAGAATTGAAAATAAGACAAAACAGAGAATTACTCCATGCAAAAGCATAGCAAAAGGCAGAGCGGTCCAGGTCAAAGCCCCAAGTTGAAAAAATGAGTACATCAAAGAAAACCAGGAGGGGGTTGGGGGGGGGGTAGAAGAAAGAGAGGGGAAAGTATTGCGAATCTAGAGATCTATAAAAAACTGGAATGAGCAATTCCTGTAAGCAAACACTTCAAAGGGATTTTATATATGTATATATATATATTTCCCCCACAAGGACTACATGAAAATCTGGATGAAATTAAGCAATATATTTTTTAAATGAGATTTTAAAAAGATAAAAAATAAAAATTTTGCATAGTCCAGTAACAAAATCTCATGTTTCTCTCTCCATTAACCATCATCTATACACTCTCTACTATTCATTCCTCCATTAATTCCTAGATTTCTTTACATATGTCCTCTTTTTTATTTTTTAAAAAAATATGCCTTTTTAATATATATAAACGCTACTCCATTTTACCTATTGCTACCTCTTACCTGGGCTACCCCTTCTACCTATCCTGGTTTGCTGTCACTGTTTGTAACAAACACAAATATACACATTATCATTTATCTTGAGTCCCTTACCCTTCTTTCAGGAAGCAAGAGTTTGTTGTTGTTGAATAAAATATACCTATCCAAAGCCACATTTCAGTAATGAGTTTCAAGTCTAAGTGTTACCTATAAGATCAAATTTTCATCCTTCCTCAGGACCTCTAGCTCTTCATGTCTGTTGCCTAAACTTTGGGCATTTGTACATTGACATTTGAAGCTGGGTAGTTTTATATGTGGGGGGGTGGGGGAAACTAGGAGGGGTGTGTGTGTGTGGTGTGTGTGTGTGTGTGTGTGTATACATATTATTAGCTCCTTTTCTGGATTTTTTTTGTCTTATGTGAACTTCTAGATGTCTCAATAACTATTATTCTTCCTTTATCATAAGAATTCTCTCTGGTATATAACATGGGAGATATAAATGGTCATTATCTTCCTCCCTCTCCCCATTCTTTTTCGTTTAAATTCCTTTTGATAACATTTACAAGATACCCAGCAATTCTTACTGGTCTTTGTTAGGTTCATTTCAACTCTAGCCAAGAATCTGTCATCTCTATATTTTAAACAATGGTATAGACATCCAAATCACACTATCAGATACCATTTTCTTAAGCAGATTTTTACTTCCCAATCATTTTTTTTCTCTTTTATGTCCCATGTCTGCAATGGGAAAGTGAGGAAAATGCATCCTGTACTCCATATTCTTTAGTTTCTTATGGAAGACTTTATAATCATTGACATACTTTTTATATTCCTTCTGATGGTATCATCTGTACCCATACAAATAACCAGAAGTAGGTCATTAGTGAGAGAAACTGATTGACCACCTTTCTTGTCCCTCACCAAGAGTCTGAGGGAATGAATAATAAGTAGAAGGGTATAATAATAATATATAATTATATAATAATAATATAAGTACAGTGGTATAATATTTTCCATGGCAGTCAAGATTAGCTAATTTTTTTTCCTTTTCACTGTTCTAAAGAAATGGACTTCCATGCAAAAGCCTGTAGAGTCAGGGAACAAGTAAAAAAGCATTTTTTAAGTATTTACTATGTGCCAGATACTGGAGTAAATGTTGAGAATACAAATATAAGTAGAAAAAAAGATAGTCTTAGGTAGAGAACATGGTGAGAAAGAGAAGGTACCTATGAAGAAGGATGGTGGAGAAAACACTGAGTCAGGAATTCAGAGATGAAGACATGGCTACCCCGAGCACTTTCCTTAAATTGAAACTTCTAAGAAGAAATAGCCAGTTGAAGAAGAGGAAGAGACTCTAGAAGTGGGTGAGAAGTCCTGGAACACAGTGAATTTTCAGGGAGAGTTGGCTGCTGTGACACAGTAGAGAAGTTCAGAGAATCAGGAGTACAATATTCTAAGTGTCCATACTCAATCAGTCAATCAATAAGCTTTATTAAATGCCAGGCACTCTGCTAAGTCTGGGGAAAAGAAGCAAAAAGATAGCCATTGCCCTCAAGAAGTTTGCAGTTTAATGGGAGAGATAACACAAACATAAAAAAGCAATATATGCAGGATAAAGAGGAAATAACAAAGTGAGGATGACTGAGGATACGGTCCCTTTTTAGGATGGTTCTATCCAAGTCCTGAAAGACTGGCAGAAAAACTGGGCTAATGATTAAAATAGAGCTCTACCCAGTGGGCAACTAAGATACTGCACTCCTTTACTGGATAATTAATACAATGCAAGGCTTTCTATAGGCTTAACAAAAAGAAAAACAGGATAAAAGCTGATTTGGTCTGACTACAAGTGCCACAAGAGCTTTGGGAAGTACTGCATGTTACTGACTTTTTTTCCCCTCACTTTATCACTATATTCCTTTAAAGAATAAAAAGAAAGGCCCTGGCAAAAGCTTTTGCCACAGTCAATGGAGTATCAGATAGCTTTTAAAATGCTATGCAATTATTAATACCACACAGAAAAGCCCTATAGCTCCAATCAAATCCAAAAAGGATTTTTTAGCACTTAATATTTATGACATTATGCTAGCCCCTGGGCAAACAAAGATAAACAACAAATGGTTCCTGCTCCCTTCAAGCTTACATCTTACAAGGATACAAGAATAAACAATCTAGTACTAAGTACAGTGTACATAATAAGTGCTTAAAGATGTTTGCTGACTGACAGAAACAAGTTTATACACAACTGTTTGAGGGGGGAGATAGATAGAAACTAAAGCAAGAATCGATAACCTTTTTTGAATCAAAGGCCCCTTAGCAGTCTGGAAAAGCTAATGGACTCATCAGAACCATGCTTTTAAATAACAGAAGGAAATGCTAAATTTCAGGTAGAGTTTGGTAAAAATAAATATATAATTTTCTTCCCAACCATGTTCATGAAACCTCTGAAATCTACTCATGGATGCCCTCCATGGATCTCAGAGTGAGAAACTGAATTAGAAGGATCAGGAAAGACTTCCCATAGGATGTGACCCATAAAGTCAGCCTTAAAGGAAGCAGATTTTCTAAGAAACAGAAAGGAGAAAGGAATACATACATGCCAGGTATAAGGGATAGTCTTTGTGACAGCAAGTATTGGGAACAGGAAATAGGACAATTTGGCTACAAAGTAGTGGATAAAGGCTAGAAATGTGGGGTACAGTTGGAAAGATCGATCGGAGCCAAATTGGCAAACCAAGGAGTTTATCTTAGAAGCAACAGATATAACTGTATGAGAGTCCAGCTTTATCTACAAAGAAGGGGCTAAGCTATAAGCAATTGGCTTATAGACCTAACTTTAGCTCTGTAGTATCTGCACTCACAGCACAAAAATTGCAATCATTATTGCATGCCTTTGAGAAAGGATTGCAAAAATGCAGAAATTCAACACACTAGTAAAATGGGAAACAACAATGCAACTCTCAGGCAAAAAGGAAATGAGTGGAAAGCCCAAGAGACAAAGTTTCTGGGTAATTAATAATCACTTTATTAATTATGCTATCAAATAATCAATAAATTGATAGTCAGTGGTCTCTCTGTAACCAAAGACAAAACCATGGAGATCCCTGTATGCTTAAATGCCTTTGGAAAAAGAGGTGCCCCTGGCAAATGAATTGGTTAACAAGTAATAAGTGGGTACACTTTTTCCTAATGAGGAGGTAGGCAAAATGCCTTCAGCTCCTCCTGCTGAGAATGTGAATTGATCATGAGACTCATCTGCCTCCAGCTATCTGTACTTAGGAATCCATCTCCAGGACACAGACTACTCAATTTGAACAATTTGGGTGTTTTGAAGGAAAGAGACTAATGTTTTTAGGATTGGAATTCA
The DNA here is from genome assembly GCA_023553655.1 of Myrmecobius fasciatus. NCBI lineage: Eukaryota > Metazoa > Chordata > Mammalia > Dasyuromorphia > Myrmecobiidae > Myrmecobius > Myrmecobius fasciatus. The sequence continues at coordinate 144,289 of JAJPUD010000689.1, read as the reverse complement.
CCTAGATTAAATTCTATTTACACTTTAATCAGCAATAAACTCTTCTAATTCAGGTGGGATCCCACCCAAGATTGAGGAGAATGTTCCTGAAGGATTAGGTCAATGTCATCATCAGCCTCATTCTTCAGATACTGACCTACAAGAACTGCTTCCTGAATGAGAAAATAGGGGGGGAAAACCAATACCAATTTGTTTATTAACGATAGAAAAATAATCATTTCTTTTATCATTATTCTTAAGATTGACACAAGTTAATGCAAAACTTTCTACAAAAAAAATGAGGACAAAATGAAATCCTTTCCATTAGAGCAAAATTCTCTAGATGGAATTTTCTATGTTCTGTGGAATAAACCAGTTGATTGCTACTGAATGCTCAATCACATCCAGGAAGGAAATCTGGCTCCACTATGGAATTTACTACGTAACTCTATAAAGTCTCCTTGGAAAAGAAGAATTGGTGCAATAGAAATCATAGTTGTGGTCCTGGTAATTAGAGGGCTTATAAAGCCCTAATATTTCTTTACTCTAATTCTTTGATGGTTTATTTTGCAAATGTACTTCCGAAGTGCTTAATTTATCACTTTTATGAGACTCATTAATCTTCCAACTCTCCAAAGATCAAATATGTTTGAAGCATTTTCTAGAAATATTTTACAAGCTTATGTAATGGAAAATAAATATGTCAGCAGTCATAGCCAGAACACTCATCTCTTATTCTTAAGATAACAAAAAATAAAAATAAAAATCTTTTATTTGTCAAAGCTTTTTTGTTGTTTATTTTTTAATCATACTTTTCATTTTAAAAGACAGAGAGGAAGAAATGAAGATCATGGTAGCAGAATTTTTCCCAAAAGTCCACCATTAATATAATACTAAGGCAAAAGTTTATAACATGGTTAATAGGACCAAACTCAAGATTTTTTCTGGGTTTAGAAATTTTCCAATAAGTTAACTTGTCTGAAAATAATACTGTTAAATGAACATGGGTATTCCTATAAACTTCACAGCTTCTAAATTGGGGTGATGAGTGGAAAGTTGGGAAGGAGGATGGGAAAGGAGAGGAGATGAGAGAAGAAATCATCTTCTAGTTAAGGTTCATCTGTTAACTTGTATTCTGTTTCTATTATACTTGCTATTTTCAACCTTCTGCTGTATGATCCCTACTATTTAAGATCCAATAGGCTAAGAAATGAACCAAACCTCAAGGGCTTTAGAACCCTTTTTTTGTAATTCCTCTGTTCCTAGATCATGATCTCTGGTACCAAAGTTCCTTTTTCTGAGAACAAAGGCTAAGAACAAGGTGATGGGTTTAAGTTGTAGCAAAAGAGATTTCTGTCAGACACAAAGAACTCGTCTCTTAACTTCTTGAAACTATAATATGAATTACCTATGGAGAATGAAGTTCCTTATTCTCAGCTAATTTATAAAAGATATTTTTAAATTGTTATGTTTTAAGTTGTTCTCAAATGGTTGAAGACATCCTTTCCAACTCATAACTTCATAACTCTAGGATTAATGGTCTCCTACCAAGATTGCTGTACGGATTAAAATTTTAAAATAATTATATGACATTCTATAAAATTAGAAAAAAAGAAAGTAATAATATAAACACTTCCTTAAAACATATTTTGTCTCTATTAATTTATGTGCAGCTATCAGCTGACTTATATTCACTTCCTAAGCATTTTTTAAATGTCTGTTCTGCCTAAAGTACTGTGTGTAGGCTCTGGGAAGGAGGCAAAATTTAGAAGTCTCTGCCCTCATGGAATTTACTGTCATATGGGGAGATGATAATTTCAATTCATGTTTATAGAGCACTACAAAATGTCTTCACATCTTTGTGGCACAGGAAGTATGTAATATACATATATACAAAGAGCTTAGCACTATGTCCTGGTATGACAGGAATTTAAATATTTATCAGCTATTGACTATATATGTTTGTATGCATGTGTATACACATATGTGTGCAGTCAGAATTTAAATGTTTATCAGCTAATGACCATATGTTTGTGTGAATGTGTATATATACATACATGTGTAAGAGGAATTTAAATATTTATCAGCTATTGATTATATGTTTGGGTGCACGTATATGTGTCTGTGTGCATGTTGTTATTGTTGAGTCCTGTGTGACTCTTCTTTACCCCTTTGGTATTTTTTTGACAAAGATACTGAAGTAGTTTTTGTGCCCACACATATATGCATATATGTATATATGTATTTATATACACACATACACAGAAACATACAATGTAATTCATAGACAATATATGTGTATGTTCATATATTTATGTGAATATGTAATATCTATGTAATATATACATGTATACATAGAAATAATGCATTACATTTATGTGCATACTTGTAGGTATCTATATACTATGATATATAGCATGTGGGCATATGTGTATACACACAGATGTATGTATATACATATACATGTATACATGGGCATATATATCTTATAGAGAGACAATATGGTATCCACTGATAGAAATTAAGAAGACATGAGTTCAAGTCTCATTTGTGAAACATACTATCTTATGCTAGGCAAGTCAATCCCCCCCCCACTCTAGGCAGCTCTCTGTCTCTAAATTGTAGAGAAAGTAAATACTTCTGCCTCCTTCTACTCATGGAATCAGATCCAGCTTCTGTCCTTAAACTATCTTACAGATAAAGAAGTTGAGGCTGAAAGAAATGAAATTCTCATGGCTGGTAAATGTTAGAGGCAAGACTCCAACTTGTATCTCTCCTAATGTCCAGTCCAAAGCTCCTCCCTTGACATCACAGGATTTCTCAAAGTAACACATACAGTACACAATATTATATGACCAGGATATTAGGTAAAGATAAAACCAAGTGCCCTGTGAGATGAAAAGGAAAGTTGTTATTGAATGAAGGATTTAGGGGGAAATATAATCTCAAAGTTTTGGACTAAACCTTGTAGATCACCTTATTTTACAGATAAAGAAATTGACAACAAGAGAAGCTAATTGAACAATTTACTGTTCAAGCTTGGACCGGGTCTCAGGTTCCCTGATTCTGAGTCTGGTGTGCTTTCCACTAAAGCTCCATGCCTCCTAATATTTAGGAAAATACTTCATAAATTATAATATGTTCTAAAGATATAAAATACTATTGTGATGTAGGGAATGTATTATGCATATTAAATCTTACTCCAGCGCTTCTTCACTGTTTGATGATAACCTTGGGATCCTGAAAGCAAGGCCAACAGATCTCAAGTTCTGCCAAGTTGGAAAAGCTTGAATGTGTGACCAGAGATGGATTGCCTGTCTGCCAATCTGATGACCAGCCTGCTTATCACCAAAGGGGCAGACATTGAGTGATAAATTTGGGGGACCACAATAGCTCATTCAACAGTAAGTCATGAAGGGGCTGCAACAAAGTCATAAGTAGAAATTTTTAAATCTAGGACAAACTGAAAGTGCTGGGAGAAAGTGGGATGGGGGAGAAAGATATCCTGTCTTAACTGCAAGGGCCAGAATCTTAAAGGTCACCTTTCTGCCCCTTTCACGTTACAGAGAGGGAAACTGAGGTCCAGAGTCAGAAGAAATGAATTGCTATTAGTGTCAGAGTTAGAATTCGAATACAGGGCTCAGTTTCCCAGAGTATCAGACTCATGGTAGACTGTGTCAAAAAAAACCAGTAAGGTGGATTCCAAGATTGGGATGAGGCATACATTTTCCCTGGGAGTTCTCCTGGGAAGGACTGAGTCTGCCCAAAAGCACCCATCTGGTTGTACAAAAGAGCCATGGATCATCAGGTATCCCACAGCAGCCCTTAAAGACCTATCCCATCACTACACATGGCTGACACAGATAGCGCAGACCAAGTGGCAAGGTGGATATAACCCTGAGCTAGGAATCCTGATTTCTGCCCCTGGCACTGTTACCAACTTGCTGGATGATTTAGGCAAAGCCCTTGCCCTCTCTGGAGCTCAGCTTTAAATCAAGCTTTTTAAATCAAAAAGACAAGTTCTCTAGTCCTCTTCTGGGATTCTCACAAAGCAGCATCAGCAACCCCTGAAGTAGATAGCCTCAGAGACAAAATCAGGTCAATGATGCACTTCCTAGCAAACAGATACAGTGCTGCCTCTGCCATGTCTGCTGCTTCTCCCTCCAGACCAGGAAGTCCTCCAAGGGCTTTCATCTGGGAAGCAGCCAAAGGGACCCAAGGCCACCTCATTTAGACCAGCAAGAGAGAAGTTCTTTAGGGTCTAGGACAGCAGGCTGCAGGGGCTATAGGGAAGGAGGTGCAAGGGTAGGGAGGGGGCACTGACAACCGTGCTCTCCAAGCTTGCAGAACATAAGGCTTCAAACCATTGTCAGATCCAGTGAAAACAGAACTCATCGCTTTTTCTTCCCCAAAAGGCAAAGACCAGCCCTTACCTGTTTCCATTTGCTGGTGGGAAAGTTGATAACTTCATGCATCTGACATACTCTAGCTTTAATTTAAAAAAAAAATACTCTTGGGGCTACTAAACAGGTGATGTCGGCATAGTTCCCTAAAGGGGAGGATTTCAGGGCTTAATGGTATCTGGGGGGAGGCTGACCCAGATGGGGAGGAGTCCCAAGGTGGAGGTTCCCTGTGAAGGTAGAAAGGCTTTCTATTCTATCTCCCCATTCTTTTATTTTGCTCAATGTTCCTTGCCTTTCTTTGTATTCCCAGTACTGAAAACAGAACTAAAAACTCCTAATCCTTGGCTGAGCACACATGCAGCATTTAATATCCATTCAGCTGAATGTCTTAGCACCAACTTCAGGAGTGAGAGAGACAGTGATTCACAAGCATTTATTTAGTACCTATCATATGTCAGTGAGTCTATGGGGCATTTAAAGAGAGCTAGCCCCTCTGTGTGAGGCTCACTAAGCCCTTTTCAGGGCTATTTATCTGCCTTTAGTGTTTACCTGGGACTCAACTCTCATCTGTGGCTCCAAGAGGCTGTCTGCACCCTAGTAAACCATTTCAGCAGACAGGCTAACCCTTGTTGAGGGTAACTGACAGGCCTCAAAACAATAGGAGAGTTAGGGGGATGTCTACCCCAAACATGTAAAGACTTCCCCTAGCAAAATGGGCTGATGAGAATAATTTGTTACAATACTTAATACACTGTTAAATGACTGTTAAGTTGGTTGTAATTATCAGGAAACTTTTCCTGGGATCAATTTCTACAATTTTCATTCACTGCTCCTCAATCTCCCCTCTGATACCAAGCAGGAAAAAATATGAAGGCAGCTAAAGTCGGTACTGTGGAGCACTTAAAGTTTGGCAGTCATCATGCCAGACACCCACTGCATCTCTTCTGTCTTGCCACTGTACTTTAATGATTCTGGAAGAGGAGGTGAGTCTGATGACTTTGTACAACTCTGATTCACTTAAATCCAATTCATACACAAATTAAGACATCACCTTGTGACATCATTGGTACTCTTCAAAAAACAGTACAAATAAGAACAACTAATGGCCAGGAGAAAGAGGAATGTGCCCAGGCCAATTTTAATTGCCAAAGAAATTCTCTGGCACCCTCATCCCCCACTGTGGATTTTGATCAGCATCAGTAGTAAAATATATATATCTAAACATATCACAAAATCTCAGAGTTGCCCTCAATTAAATACCAAATTTGAAATTCTGAAAATAAAAGAGGAGATTAATAAAATTGAAAATAAGAAAACTATTGAATTAATAAATAAAACTAAGAGTTGGTTTTATGGAAAAACCAACAAAATAGATAAACCTTTAATTAATTTAATTAGAAAAAGGAAAGAAGAAAATCAAATTGTTAGTCTCAAAAATGAAAAGGGAGGACTTTCCACCAATGAAGAGGAAATTAGAGCAACAATTAGGAATTACTTAACCCAACTTTATGCCAATAAATTTAATAATCCAAGTGAAATGGAGGAATAACTACAAAAATATAGATTGCCCAGGTTAACAGAAGAGGAAATAAATTATGTAAATAGCCCCATTTTAGAAAAAGAAATAGAACAAGCTATTAAAAATTCTCCAGGGCCAAATGGATTTACATGTGAATTCTACCATTCAAAGAACAATTAATCCCAATACTATACAAACTATTTGAAAAAATAGGGAAAGAAGGTATTCTACCAAATTCCTTTTATGACACAGATATGGTGCTGATAGCTAAAGCAGGTAGGGAGAAAACTGAGAAAGAAAACTATACCTATTTCCCTGATGAATATTGATGAAAAAAAATGAGATTACAGAAAATAATCCCCAAGATAATACACTACGACCAAGTAGGATTTATACCAGGAATGTAGGGCTGGTTCAATATTAGGAAAACTATCAGCATAATCAACTATATTAATAACCAAACTAACAAAATTCATATGATTATCTCCATAGATGCAGAAAAAAGCATTTGATAAAATCCAATACCCATCCCTATTAAAAACACTAGAGAGTATAGGAATAAATGGACTTTTCCTTAAAATGATCAGTAGCATCTATTTAAAACCATCAGCAAGCATCATATGTAATGGGGACAAACTAGAACCATTTTCAATAAGGTCAGGAGTGAAACAAGACTGACCACTATCACCATTACTATTCAACATTTCTAATATGTTAGCTTTAGCAATAAGAGAAGAAAAAGAGATTAAAGGAATTAGAGTGGGTCATAAAGAAATCAAATTATCACTCTTTGCAGATGACATGATGGTATACTTAAAGAACCCTAGAGATTTAACTAAAAAACTGCTAGAAACAATTCACAACTTTAGCAAAATTGCAGGATACAAAATAAATCCACATAAATCAGCATTTTTATATATTACCAACAAAGTCTAGCAGCAAGAAATACAAAAAGAAATTCCATTCAAAATAACTGTCAATAGTATAAAATATTTGGGAATCTATCTGCCAAGGGAAAGTCAGGAACTATATGAACAAAACTACAAAACATTTTCCACACAAATAAAGTCAGACCTAATCAGTTGGAAAAATATCAAGTGCTCATGGGTAGGCCAAGAGAATATAATAAAAATGACAATACTACCTAAATTAATCTACTTATTTAGTGCCATGCCAATGAAACTGCCAAGAAATTATTTTACAGACCTAGAAAAAATAGTAGCAAAGTTCATCTGGAAGAACAAAAGGCCAAGAATTTCAAGGGAATTAATGAAAAAAAAAAAATGCTGATGAAGGTGGCCTAGCTGTGCCAGATCTAAAACTATATTATAAAGCAGCAGTCATCAAAACCATTTGGAACTGGCTAAGAAATAGAGTAGTCGATCAGTGGAATAGGATAGGATCACAAGACAAAATAGGCAATAACTATAGCAATCTAGTGTTTGACACACCCAAAGACCCCAGCTTTTGGGATAAGAACTCACTATTTAACAAAAACTGCTAGGAAAATTGGAAACTAGTATGGCAGAAAGTAGGCATTGACCCACACCTAACACCACATACCAAGATAAGATCTAAATGGGTTCATGATTTAAATATAAAGAGTGATAATATAAATAAATTAGAGGAACATAGGATAGTGTGCCTCTCAGATCTGTGAAGGAAGGAATTTGTGTCCAAAGAACTGGAACTCTTAATTGAACACCAGATAGATAATTTTGATTATATTAAGTTAAAAAGTTTTTGTGCAAACAAAACTAATGCAGACAAGATTAGGAGAAGCAATAAATTAGGAAATCATCTTTACATTTAAGGGCTCTGATAAAGGTCTCATCTCTAAAATATATAGATAATTGTCTCAAATTTACAAGAATTCAAGCCATACTCCAATTGATAAATGGTTGAAGGATATGAACAGATAATATTCAGATGAAGAAATTAAAACTATCTTGAGTCATATGTCACTATTGATCAGAAAAATGCAAACTGAGACAACTCTGAGATACCACTACACACCTGTCAGATTGGCTAAAATGACAGGAAAAGATAATGACGAATGTTGGAGGGGATGTGGGAAAACTGGGTTACTGATACATTGTTGGTGGAACTGTGAACAGATCCAACCATTCTGGAGAGCAATTGGAACTATGCCCAAAAAGTTATCAAACTGTGCATACCCTTTGACGCAACAGTGTTTTTATTGGGCCTGTATCCCAAAGAGATCTTAAAGGAGGAAAGGGGCCCACATGTGCAAAAATGTTTGCGGCAGCCCTTTTTGTAGCGTCTAGAAACTGGAAACTGAATGGATGTCCATCAGTTGGAGAATGGCCAAATAAATTATGGTATATGAATGTTATGGAATATTATTGTTCTGTAAGAAACAACCAGCAGGATGATTTCAGAGAGGCCTGGAGAGACTTGCATGAACTGATGCTGAGTGAAATGTGCAGATCCAGGAGATCATTATATGATGATCAATTCTGATGGACATGGTTCTCTTCAACAATGAGATGTTTCAAACCAGCACCAATTGTTCAGTGATGAAGAAAGCCATATACACCCAGAGAAAGGCCTGTGGGAACTGAGTGTGGATCACAGCATAGCATTTTCATCTTTTCAAAAAAAAATATCCGAGATGCAATCTTAGAAACAATCTATTCCAATCTCTTTATGAACAAGACTATTTACTTTACTAACAAACACACACATAGAAACATTCACACTTTATTTCATCACTTCCAATTAGAGGAAATGTACTATTCCATTATTTTTAGACAGTTCTAAATTCATTCTATGGTCTTCACCACCATCCCTCATCCATTTTCATTTTCCACATCTTTTTTCCCATTGGTGGATTCCTCCATTTTGAGGAAAGACCTAAGCAGGTCATCCTTTCCTTTCTAGATTTCAACACCATGGCCCCAAGCAGATCCCTCCCCACTAAACTACACTATTCAGCTCTATATTAAATATTCTCTTCTCTCATTAGAAATAAGCTTTTCAAGGTCAAGGACTCTTTTTGCTTATATTTGTATATCCAGTGCTTATGATTGGCACTCATTACACAGTTAAATGAGTGTTAACTTGATTCTAATTGTCAGGAATTTTTTCCTGGAATCAGTGTTAAGTCTGCTTTTCTACAATTTTCATTCATTGCTCTTCAGCTTCCCCTTTGAGACCAAGCAGAAAAAATAACTAATCTTTATTCCAGGTGACAGCTCGTCCATTACTTAATATAACTACCATGTCCTATCCCACCACCAGAGAGCTTCTCTTCCCCAGGTTAAAGTTTGTAATTCCTTCAACTGATGCTCATATTGCATAATCTTTATCCCTGGCCATTTTCCTTTGGATGCTCTCAATCCTAAATGAAATCATGGTTTCTTGAAGACTGAAATATTACATATAATATACTCTATGTTACTACTATAACTATCATGCTGCTGCTGCTGCTGATGATGATAATGATGATGATGATGGTGATGATGATGATTATAACTGTATACTTAGATACCCTGTCTCCCTGACTCCCACGCTATAGAATGCTCAGTATAATAAATCACTTTCTATCCGGTCTTGGTTGTTTTTGGTTTTTCCCATTCTAATATTTGTGTTATTTTGGTTGTCCAGAGTTATGATTTCATTAGTAGTAGTTAGAAATATCAAAACAGTAGCCTGCATGAAGTGCACAAAATTCATAAGTAGACTCAAACCAGATAAAAATATAATTGGAAAACATTTAACAAAATTAACAAAAATAAAATTAAAACCAGATAATATATTTTCACTCATCAAAAACATTTTTAATATTACATTTCCCCTTTTCTAAAATAAATTTTATTGCAGACTTAGTAATCATCAAACAATATACATATCAATGAGTAAAATTGTACTTTGAAATTCTTAGCTTTTTACAACACAAACAAGAATTAGCAAGCAAAAATATGTTTTTTGTTCTCTACCCTCCAAATTTATCTGAAATTCTGCTATCTCTAGCTTTTGTGGGGGTTTTTCTTTTAAAAATATAAATATGTCAAGATGTATATAATTCTGACTCTACTGGTTTCAGTATCACTTCGATTACACTTTTCCATCTTTCTTTGTATGTTATTTATTGTTGTTTGTCTTTCATTCCTGAAGAGGGCCATGACACCTAGGAGGGGATGCCATGACACGTAAGTGATTTGGATGTAAGTGAGAGAGAGCTGTGAAAGGTTATCAGCTTCACTTTCTCCTCCACTTAGCCATCTGGGTACAATGGCAAGATATAGATCAGGACAACTGGAGATGGCTCTACTAACATTACATTTTAAAACTAAGTCAATATGCAGTCTGAAGGGATCCTTATTTATGGATTTATAGTTTCCTTTTCTGAGTTTAACATCACTGATTTAACGAACTCCTCCTTAGGAAATTTACTCTACCTTTGCACCTGGCAATTGACAACTTCAACTTGCCCAAATGCACTGATAAGTAAAGTGACTTACACACAGCCAGTGTGTGTCAAGAATGGAATTTGAAAGTCATTCTAATTCTAAGGTCAAAGCTCTATGCAGTTCATCATTCTGACTGTATTTGTCCCTGTTCAAACTTGCCCCCATTCTGTTGTGCTTTTCTCCAATTCATCAAGGTTATGTTGAATTCTGATCCAAACCTTCAAGGCATCAACCTGGTGTCATCTCTGAATTAAATGTCCATGTCCCGTGTTCTATCATCTGAATCATTGATGAAAACAATAAACAAAATTAGGCACAAGATCTGCTTCTCACAGCTAGAAGGACATCAGGAAGACATTGATGTTCTGCAAACAATGCATTGGATATATTATTGTAGCTCTGTGTAAGGGTCAGTTACATTTTTACTCTGTATGCGTAGAAGTCACTGCAGTTTGCCATTGTACAAGTTAGAGTTCAGCAAGTTTATAATTAATCTTGCATAAAAATATACTTTTTCCCCTTTTCTTTTTCTGTTCATTTCCTTCTAGCAGAGGTCAAGAATTAATTGTGTTCCATGTCAGCCATAGACTCTACTGCAGAATCAATCTTTGCCTCCTAGATTTAATTTGTATATAAAAACATATGTCTTAGTTTTATGGCATATCTTTTTTTTCTCTAGAAGTGCAAATTCATCTGTTTTGGAAATCTGCATTGTGTAGATCAGCTACAGACCTAGAATTTATCATCTTCCATGCTTTCCGGAATTCTAAATGATTAAGTCTTTGGTTATATAGTTAGTTTTATTAAATATCAGAATAGGACTTAAAGCAGATCTTCCTTACTCCAAACCAGATCCTAAATCAGGTTTCTTACTCGAAATCAGGAACAATACCATACTATCTCTCCCTTTTTCTGTTAACTTTGCTAAATGGACAACCTTTACTTAAATCCTTAAACCTTCACAGAGGTACAAAGTATTAATATTATTATGAATGAGTTAGATAATATTTTTAATTTGCTTTTGGAATTCAGGATAAAGAAAGTAGAAGATTATAAATAAAAACCTTTAAAACTATCTACCATGAAGAATACAGAAAGAAGAAAAATAATAGAGAAGATTCCAGTAATTTACTTGAGACAATCCAGAATTGGGGAAAATATTTATGGCCTTACATATCTATATGCCAATGAACAGATATTGGATAATTAATCATTTGAAATTGATATTTTCACAAAATGGGGTGCCTGTGAATTCAGAGATATTACCAAGGTAGATGAGACCTTGAAGGAAAGTACAAGAATGGAAGGAAATATATATATATATATATATATATATATATGTATATGTACACACATACACACACACATATATATATATATATATATAATATACAGGAATATGACTGTCCCTAATTATTTCCCTTTTATAATCTTAGGTCATTTGATCAAGTACCTGCAGCTTGCTAAATACTTCTCCTCTCAGTCACTATTAGCTGCACTTAGGAAGAAGTTACAAGAGGAAAGAAAAAAGATTCCTGAGAAGAAAACCAGTATGATATCCAAACCATACTACTCTGCATAAATCAAAGGGCAGAGTAACTCATTTGAAAAGAGTTTCTCTCCTAGGATTCTTAATCATCAATCACCTTGGAAATAACCCATTCAAAGGAAACTGATCAGAATCATTCCTGGTGTTCTTTCAGCAAGATACCAGTGTGAATGCTTAACCTATATGAGGAAGTGACCCTCACCTCCAAAAAAAAGAAGCCAAGTTAATTGATGAATTTATTAAAGAAGCTTGATCTACCTCTGTTTAAAAAGCATTTCAGCAAGGATAACAGGAAAGAGAAATATAAACAATATCACTACATGAATATACACCGTATCACTCTCACTAGATGGAGGAAATGGATGAGTTCCCAGTACATGTCACAAAATTAGAAAAAAGCAAGATACAGTAGTATTGAGATTCTATGATTTAGTGACAAATTTAATTTAGACCTAGAATGTCTATAGAAACTATAATTTATGATAAATGGTCAAAAGATATGAACAGACAATTTTCAGACAAAGAAATTGAAACTATTTCTGGTCACATGAAAAGGTGCTCCAAGTCACTATTGATCAGAGAAATGCAAATTAAGACAACTCTGAGATACCACTACACACCTGTCAGATTGGCTAAAATGACAGGAAATGATAATGATAACTGTTGGAGGGGATGTGGGAAAACTGGGACACTGATACATTGTTGGTGGAACTGTGAACGGATCCAACCATTCTGGAGAGCAATTTGAAACTATGCTCAAAAAGTTATCAAACTGTGCATACCCTTTGACCCAGCAGTGTTTCTACTGGGCCTATATCCCAAAGAGATCTTAAAGGAGGGAAAGGGAACCACATGTGCAAAAATGTTTGTGGCAGCCCTTTTTGTAGTGGCAAGAAACTGGAAATTGAAAGGATGCCCATCAATTGGAGAATGGCTGAATAAATTATGGTATATGAATGTTATGGAATATTATTGTTCTGTAAGAAACGACCAGCAGAAGGATTTCAGAGAGGCCTGGAGAGACTTGCATGAACTGATGCTGAGTGAAATCAGCAGAACCAAGAGAATATCATACACAGCAACAAGACTATACGATGATCAATTCTGATGGACATGGTTCTCTTCAACAGTGATGTGATTCAAACCAGTTCCTATTGTTCAGCGATGAAGATAGTCATATACATCCAGAGAGAGGCCTGTGGGAACTAAGTGTGAACCACAACACAGCATTTTAACGCTTTCTGTGAATATTTCCATGCATGTTGTTTTCCTTCTTAGGTTGTTTTTTCTTCTTCTCTTTCTAGGTCTGATGTTTCTTGTGCAGTAAGATAACTGTATAGATATGTATACATGTATTGTATTTGTCATATAATTTATCCTATTTAGCATGTATTAGATTACCTGTCATCTAGGGGTGGGGGATGGGGGGAAGGAGGGGAAAAGCTTGGAAAAAAAAGTTTTTGCAAAGATCAATGTAGAAAAATCACTCATATGTTTTGTAAATAAAAAGCTTTATAAAAAAAAAAGAAACTATAATTTAGACCCAGAAATTACTCTAGAGTTGAGTCTAGACCTCAGTAGATACAGATATGCTCTTCTTATTATTAGGGTTAAGCCAAAGATAAGGTAACTATGCTATGTGATTAGAAGAAAAATTCTCTCATATCAATTCTAATTCCTCGGAAGCTTTTCTTAATAGTCAACTTAGACTTCCCCTCATATGGTTTCCTCCATATATTGAAACATCAGATAAGACTAAATTCCAGGAGCATAGGTTTCTAACATCCTACACAAAGAAAATCTGCAATTACTCATAAGTGAAGGAGAAGGAAGTAGTTAATAGAGGGACCCAAGGCAAAAATGACCTAGTTTAAAATAAGCATCTAATGTAGTTTATTTTTCCAGAGTAACTAATGTCCTCCTCCTCCTCTTTCTCCTTCTTCTCTTTCCTTCTCCTTGGGATGAAAAGAAGAAAGATAAGACCAAAAAGGGAAACACTATGCTAAATTATAAAGTCTGGATTGACTGAAATGGCTCAAATGAGGGGAGATCAAAGTTTATAGCCTCCCAAATAAGTCCTGACAAGCAAACATTTATTGAGTAACTGCTTCATCAAGGCACAGGGCTGGGTGCTAAGAATGATACAATCACAATGTCTACCTTTAAAAGGCTACACTCCAGTCAGAGAGATGAGACCTATATATGAGTAACCATGATTCAATGTAAAAGTGAGAAAGAAAAGTGCTATTGGCACTCAGAGGAAGGAATAATCACTTCCAGCTGAGTGGACATGGAAAGTTTGTACAGACATGTAACATGAAGACCCAACATCATAATTCAAACATTGGCAACTGACAGTTCAAACATAAAATAGTCTTCCGTGGCATACTACTCTTAGTGGGAACAAATTAGACCAAATTCTTTCCTGCTTCCTCCTACCTTCATTCTTCTTCCCTTTGCCCCCAGTGGATTCTCCTCAGTCTTATACTATATGCAAACCTGGCCATCATACTCAATACCCAACTGTGCCATTTTCTCAGATTATACCTCCTTTCTTCCAAGGATTTCTTCCAGGAGCTTCCCATTCAGATTAATCCTAAATAGACAATAATAGTACTGGTGTGAAAATGACTAACATTTTAACCTTTTCATTACACCTGCCTCCCTAAAGAAGAGTTTGTTGTTTTAACCCAAATGAATCTATGTTTGCAGGGACTAGGGAAAAGGGGTTTGCTTTTCATTAGTGATTTTCTGATTTTCTTTCCATGTTCAGATGCTCCACCCCCTTCCTACCCTAAAAAAAAAATACCCTAAATAAGTATAACAAAGAATAGTCTGATGTAATGGAAAAAGCCTCAGACACAGGGTCAGATGACTTGGCATGAAGCTCTGCTCCAGTGTTGCTTGACTTTAAGTAAATCACATAATCTCTCTGGGCAGCAGTTTCCTCATCTGTAAAATGCAGGGATTGAAGTAGATGGTTTCAGAGACCCCTTCTACCTCTAACTCTCTGAATTTGTATCAAAATAAAATCAAAATGATTGTTGTGTCCGTCTGCCTTTTGGGAGCCTCAAAGACTGTTATATGCATACCCATCAGTACCAAAAAGTCTAGCTTTGAATGTGTGTAGGTGTGTGTTTCTAAAACTTACTTCCTTTTGAAATATTATTTTCCACATTAGTTTCTCTTTTTTCCATCAGCTTTCCAACTAATTATTATGTGTTCTTGTTTCAAACCTCTGTAAGTTACTTAGTATCATTTGAAAGCCTATCAAGTTTGCAGCATAATATTTCCCAGGATACTAGAAGTAACTAAAAACAAGTATCCAATTTTGGAGAATAATTTGTCTTCCAGATTCTGTGCTCTACGTGATGGATGACTCATCTATACTTGAGACTTGGAATGGAAAAGAATTCTAAATTCTTGGGAGAAATGATAAATCCTTCAATAGAAGAAGTCTTGTATTTCAAGTGTCAGACATTTGGAATAAGTATATTACTATATACTAAGAAAAATATTTTTAATCTTTTTTGCACAGTCTTAGCAAAGAAATAAAATTATTTGGGGATATCTTGTGAAAAAATGGCTTTCTTATGGAAAATGGAAGTTCATGGCATCCATAGGTTTAAATGCAGTCTATCATTTACCAATATGAAGAAGAAAAGGGACACAGAGTTATGAACTTCAGTAGAAGTTAAATTTATAAGAATATTAAACTCCTTTCTCTGGATCAATCCATCAATACCAACATGAACTAATGAAATTCAATGAGCAAGATTTAATAATGAAATGTAAAGTTACCAAAAATTATGTTTCCCTTCAACACAACTAACTGTATATTTTAATAAAAAAAATTAATTTCACCCAGTTCCAAATTCAAATTCAGCAAATATTTGTCAACTAAGTCCCAATTTGTATGAATAATGAATCCCATGAAGTAGTCATGTATATTTGAATATACATTATTTGAAGTTACAATTATTTAAAGTATAGTCATTGGTTTCAACTCAATGGAAATATGCAGTACAAATAGAATAACGCAGCTACTTCCCTGGATTCATTATTCACGTTAATGGAACTAGCTAAGAACTATATCTCCCAGAGGAAAACAAGATCTATTTAATTCAGTCCAATAAACCTGAAGTATCTACTCAGTTCAGGACAAGGGACAGCTTGACTTAATGAATAAAAACCTGGTCTTGGAGTCAAAAAGATCTAACTTCAAGGCCAGCTTTAATATATGTTAAATGTGTGACCCTGGACAAAACATTTAAGAGCTCAGTACTTCCAAGGCAACTCTCTAAGTTATAAGTTTCAGACAAGTTGTTGAATATAGACAAGTATTTATATAGAGGATTTTCAAATGGGAAGGTCCCAGTTTTGTTCTTCAGTCATTCAGTCATGTCTAACTTTTTGTGACCCTATGGCTTATAGCATGTTATTCTGGTGTCATATCTATTATCATATTAATACTGTCCATGGGATTTTCTTGTCAAAGTGGCTTACCATTTCTTTCTCTAATGGATCACCTTTGATCAGAATTCTCCACTATGACCTGATCTTCTTGATTAACTCTGCATGCCATAGGTCATAGTTTCACAGAGCTACACAAGCCCTTCCACCATGACAAGGCAGTAATCCAGGAGGAAAAAGATCCATACATTGGTGAAATCACAAATGCACTGCAAATACAAAGATGCAAGGAATTTTCCATCAAAGTTGGAAGCAAAAAAAAAAAGGATCAATGATAACTATGATGTCAAGAAGAATGAGAAATATGCAAAGAAATATGCAAAACAGCAAATAGCTAGGAGCTGCTTTAAAAAAAGCTCTTTTTCTTGAGAAAAATAAAGTGACATTAACAATAGGAGGCACCTAAATTGGTCTTTAGAAAAGATGAGGAGGAGCAAGACCTCAACATGAAATAGAATGGAATAAACATTTACTAGGCACCTACTATGTACCAGACACTGTGCTAAAAACTTAAAAATTATTCTTATTTAATCCTTATAATAATGCTGTGAAGGGTTATTATTATCATTTTACAATTGAGAAAATTGAGGCAGAGAGTTTAAGTAATTTTGCTTAAGACCACATAGCTAGCAAGTATCTAAGATCAGATTTGAACTAGTGTTTACCTGACTCAGTTTCCTTATCTGTAAAATGAACTGAAGAAAGAAATGGCAAAGCACTCCAGAATCTTTGTCAAGAAACCCTAAAATGTGATCACAAAGATTCAGACATGACTGAAATAACAACTTCATGATTCCAGATCCAGCACTCTATCCACTGCTTCACCTAGTTACCCCATAGGGAGGCAGAGCCTGTTTTAATCATGATATAATGAATAAGATATTGAATTTGAGATTAGGAAGACATGATTTCAAATCCTGTCTCAGATAGTTGCCAATGGTGTGACTATGGGCAAATCACTTATTGAAGACTTTGATATTCTTTCAGATGCCCCCCTCCTTCCCACTCTAAATAAGTACAGCAAATAAAAGTCTAATGTAATGGAAAAATCCTTGGATACAGGGCCAGATGACCTGGCATGAAGCTCTGCTGCAGTGTTGTATGACTTCAGGTAAATCACATAATCTCTCTGGGCCCCAGTTTTCTGATCTGTAAAATGCAGGGATTGAAGTAGATAGCCTCAGAGATTCCTTCCACCTCTAAATCTCCGATCCTTTATCAAAATCAGGATTATTGTTTACAGTCTCCACATTGCCTGTTTCCTCACCTATAAAATGAAGTGCTTGAATTCAGTGGCCTGTTCTAAGGTCTGTGATTTTGAGAAAAAAGACAGGACATCCTAGTCATGGAGCTTAACCTAGAAGAAAAATAAGATAATACAATACAATACAAATAACTAAAATATAAAACAGAATATAGAAAAATAGTATAACAGTCAGAGTACTGATCTTAGAATCAGAAGACAAAAATTCAGGCTCTCCCTCTGACAAAAACTACAGCCAAGCCATTTCAACTTCAATGTTATGGGCAGCAATTCAAAATTATATATTGCATGTAAATTGTAGATCTGCATCAATAATATTTTATTATCCTGGCATTGCCCTGCAACGATGAAACCACAGGTCTAGAGATAGCCTATCTCCCAAGAAAAAAAGAGGTACATCAGAAAGGCACAAACAAATTGCTATAGGAGATCTGAGGAAGGGAAAAACATTTCCAATTGTACTGAAAGGTTCTGAGGAAGCACCATTGAGAAGTAGCATATAGCTAAACCTTAAAGGATTGGTAGGATTTTAAGATGTGATTTGGCAAGGAATGTTGGGGAGGGGTTGTGAATAGCTCTAGTAATTGCAATACTACTTTTTAAGATGAATGGCATAAAAAAGTAGACTATGGAAAACTGGATCTGTTACACTCAAGTGGTAAGAAAAGAAAATACAGCCTGGTAAATGTTAGCAGGTGATCTGTTACATTAATATTCTTCCCCATGTCAGAACTGTGGTAGAATTCAGAACAGGAAGGAAGAATCTACTTTACTGGTCTTGTTTCTTGATTAAGCCATACATTACCTTTTTTTTTTCCTTTTTAGTGTTCTCCAAAGGGCTAAATTATATTAAAATTTAGCAGAGAGAGTCAATTTGTTTGATTAGGACAAGTAAATGGAAAATAGAACTTAATCAGTGAAATTATTGGGATTTCACCCTGCAAATTACAGAAATTCTTAATGCTATTTTAAAACAAATTACGTAACCTTAGTCTGCAATCAAGCAGAGTTAATTCTATTTCTTTCCTGTCTTCTCAAGTTAGACTTGTACTGTATCTAAGCTGTGATAATGATTCATTAGGAATGTTTCAATGTGGAACCTCTGACTCAGAACACACTGGACCAGTTTCTTCTGTCCTAAGTCTTTTATAACTTACAGAAAGGCCACAGACCTGTGACAATTTTACATAAGCAAGAATTCCAGAATTGCAGTTGCTGTTTTTCCCAATCACTTTTCTTCCCAAAACCCTATCCGTAACAGGATATTTTCCAAGTGTTGCATGAAGGATCTGTTTCATGTCCCAAACTGGGATGGCTGCTATTCTTTGTCCTGATATCTGTGAAGATTCAGCAAAAGAGCCAGTAATGCCAAGTCTGAGTGTCTTAATGCACTTGTTTCTACTCTTTCCGCTGGTAAATAACTGGGTCACCTGTAAATAGAGCTGGCTATCCACAGGCAGTTGGGAACAGCATCCTATTATCAGGACAATTGACATTCAAAACAAACAGTAATTTTTAGGCATGATTAAATTACTCATAGAATTCTTAGAAGCTCAGAGTTGAAAAAGAATTCAGAAATCACCAAATGCTTTTCTTACCTGAGGCTTCCTCTTGAAATAATTAACCATTCATTATCAATATGTAATTGCTAATATTAATAATCATAGCTGATAGTTACATAACATTTATGTGCCAGATCCTGTGCTAAAATGCTTTACAATTATTATGTCATTTGGTCCTTACAAGAACCTTGGAAATGAGGTGCTATTATTCCTAATTTGCATATGAGGAAAGTGAGGAAAACAGGGATCCTGACTTAGCTAGGGTCACATAATTAATGAATATCTGAGAAAGGATTGAACTCAGATCTTCCTGAATGTAGACCTAGTTCTCTATTCATTTCCCCACCTAAATGACCTTATATAACTGAAATTATTAATAATAATAATTTTACCAATAATAGCTGCAATTTATATAGCTTTTAAAAGGTTTTCAAAGTATTATACATATGTTATGTCATTTAACCTTCACAAGAAGATGGTATTGGTAAATATTATTTTGGTTCCCATTTTGATTTAGAAAACTGAGTTTAACAGAGGGGAAGTGATTTGCTCAGGATCCAACAATTAGTATCTGAAGCTAGATTTCAACGTTAAGCATAATACTCTTACTCACAAATACCAGGCTGCCTCAAAAAGGTATACAAGTACATTTATGAATAACTAGAATTGTTAGGAAACACTTCTTCACATTCCAGCAAAACTTGCCTCCTGTTTTGGAATAGGTATACTCTGTTATGCAATGACACAAAGCAAGTGGTACTTATAAAACCAGGTCAAGTCTGGCTTTCTCTTTTATTTTTTATAAAATGAAAGAAAAATTATATTCTTCATCAACCTTTGTTTCCTAAATATACCCAGTAGAGTATTTCCAACATCTCTTTGGAACTTCAAGCATTATTTCCAAGTATCACAGAAGCCAAAATACTGGTATTGACTTCACAGATGGATCCTATGTCCATCTGACCCCAATTCCCAGACATCTTCTCATCACTTTACAACTACTTATTAATACTCCCCAAAGTTGCTCAAAGATGACTGGAAGACAACAAAAGATTTCATTTTCCATTGGTCCCCCACCTGCAGCAAGTGCTAATGACAGTTCTGACAGCCTGTTCCCTGGCAGCTTGGTTGGAGGGCACATGTGGCCCATTTACACCTAACAGACTTTCATGGGAGAGCTGTTTTACTACTCTCTGTTTACAGTGTCTGTTTACCTTACTTGTCATCCTAAGTTCAATGTGACTGAAATACAGGAAGGCTCTGATTAGTGCAGATAATCAGCCTGGTAAAGAAAATCCGAATTATTTAAATTTGCACTGAATATTTCCATTTTTGGCTGGAGCCATTTACCATATTTTACATAATTGTAACTTCAAACAGTACAGACTTGAATACATGTGACCATTTCAAGAGATTTATTATTCACACTAATAGGGAACTAATTAAAATTACCAGTTTCTTTCTACTGACATCATAGAAGTCTATATCTCAAAATTGAAAGGAACCTCCAGTATCACCCAGGCCAACACTTTCCAGAAGGCATGCATTGCTTCTCTAGTTTCTCTGACAAGTGGTCAGTTATCCTCCATTATAAACCATTCTATATTAGGCCACACATTACCTTTTTTCTAGAGATATTTACTTTTGGATAATGAGTTCTTGCTTATAGTCAAGACAAATGAAGAAATATTTATTAACCTCCTGCCACATGTCAGGCATTGTGCTAAGAGTACATGGAAATCTGCTGCATGGTAAATTTTTCTTATTGATCTTACTGCTCTTCTATATGGAAGACAAGTAAAGAGACCATAGAAGGGAGCCAAGATTTCCAATCCACAGCTGTTAAATTCAATAAACCAATAAATATTAATTAAGTATGTACAGAGAATGCACCATGCTAGGCTAAGAGGAAAATAAAAAGTTTAGACAAAATATTGTTCCTATTTTTTCAAAGGTCTGTAATTTAATAGAACTCACCAAAAAAAATTTAAGAAAAAATATAAAAATCAAAATCAAAACGCTGGTGGTGGGCCTTTGCTCATAGGTTAAATTTCAGGAAGAAAGTTTGGAATAGAAAAATTTTAAAGCTTAGTATGTAGGCTAAGGCTGATAATCATCACAGACCTTCAGAGATAAGAATAAAAAAGTGGTTACATTAATTAAATGATATTTTAGTAACTATTGAGTTTTGGGTTACTTGGCAATAATCCTGCCTTATTCTTTGTGATACCAGAAAGTTTTACTTCTATGGCAAAGGTACAAATAATTGTATTACTAATAACACACAATGGATTAGAGTGGTCCACACCTGAGATGAAAGGTCCTAGCCAAATATTGGGGATACAAGGAAATTTCATGGAGGAGATGACATTTGAATTTGGCTTTCAAAGATGCATATCAACTCAACTAGTTGAGGATGAGAGAAAATAATATGAGTAAAAGATTTTGGATTTTATATATTAAGTCATAAGAAGCCATAGAAAAATTTAAAACATGGAATGACCAGGTCTATAGTTGGTAATTTTAGGGCCTGAGACAACAACAACAACAACAAAAATAACAATAATAAGAATTTGTTAAATGCTAATATGTGCCAGACTCTGTGGTAAGTACTGGAATATAAAGATAAGTAAAAAGAAAGACAGCCTCTGCCTTCAAAAAACTCTATTGAGGGAAGACAACACAAAGTAAAGTTGAAAGTTGGAGGGAGAGAAATGTGGGGAAGGTGGGGAGAGGATTGGGAAGAGAAGTTTAGAGAGTCAGGAGATGAGTTAAAAGAGGAGAGAAGGAATGAACATGGCTAACCAAGCTGATCCTAAAAGTAAAGGATACAAGAGGAATTAACTAATAAAAAGGGATTGCAGGGAGAGAGGCAAAGTTTATTGTAACTGTAAGGCCAATTGGAGTGGGCTAAAGTCCAAAGAATTCAGCAAAAAACCAAAAGCAAGGAAACACATTTATCAAGTTCTTCATGTCATTGATATTCTAATTTTATGACCTAGAGGTAGAACTGAGGAAGGGTTTCAGGAATTTGGTTATCACTGACCAGCAGATCTAGGATTATTCTAGGCCAGAAGACTTTAGAATCATTTGTCAGAACAATAGCACTCTAAGGTCAGAGTCTCAGAATCACTAATATATCTTCACTAAAGTTTAAGGGAAGAAATTATTATATTCCTAGGCCAGAAAACATTTGCAGTCACTGACAGGTTGCCAGAACAATAGTATTCCAAGGTTGGGGGTGGGAGGATCACAGACTCCAAAGACAGAAGACTTTAGAATCATTGACAGATTGTTAGAACAGAAGTTCCCCCAAGGTCAGGGGACCTTGAAATTATTACAGTCTCCCCCAGAAGTTATATTCCACCAACTGGACCCTGATGTCTATAGAAGAGAAAGTGAGGCTGGTGATTTTTTACAGCCCTCTCTCACTTAAAATCAATTCACTTGCAAGTCATGGCATCATTTCCCTGTTATCATGGTCTTCTTCAAGAATAAAGGACAAATAACAACTTCTGTCAATAGGAGTAGGAACCATTACAACTGGACTCAACTGAAACTGACTAATTGAACAAAGCTTCTCTTTTTTCTCTTTTCTCTTTTCTTCTCTTCTCTTTTCTTTCTTTCCTTTCTTCTTCCCCTCCTCTTCCCTATGTTCACTTAGAGCTATCATACTTTTACCAATAGGTGTTCTGTCCAAAGGAATGTAATCTTTTAGATCATTGAAACCTCAAAAGATATCTTGGAGTGAACAGGCTAAGACTATGCCTGAAACCCAAATCATTCTGGCTTTCATTGATTGATTAACAATAGGGCCCAAGCCTCATCCCACTTGATCATTGTTTGGGCACTGACTGGCTCAAAGTGAATGTAAACAGAAATTATTTCTGTTTTGGCCAGAAACCCTAAGGGTCTTCCCCTACTGGACTGATTTTTTTTTATTAAATAAAAGAAGCCATTTTCTGCCTCATTGGGCAAAAGAATTAATTTCCTGCCCCATTTCTTACCCAGCCTTAATCACTGATTTGGACATTGCTTCAGTCAGACTGATAACTGAGAAAGATCTTAGCTTAAAAAAAAGCTAAGGTTTCCCACTGTATCCAGGACCAACTTCAGTTGTCCTAATCTGGTCGTTGGACCCACATGGTTCCAGAAGAGAAACTGAGGCTGGTGACCTTGTCCAGCCCTCTTTCCCTTAAATTCAATTCACTTGCATGGCATGGTATCACCTCCCTGATGTCGTGGCCCTCTGCAAGAACAAAGGAGAAGCAACAACAATATCTAGCACCAAACAGTTGTAATAATATGTAATAATAAATATCCATATTTACTGAATTACAGTAATTAAAATTACCCCCAAAAGAAAAGTGCTTACAACTTTTTAATTCTAGGTCTTGTTCAGATCAGAGAGCAGAGAGCTAGATTTAGTAGGGTATTGAATAGATCAGGAAGAATTGGAAGATTCTAGCTCTGACATATATTAACTCTATAACTCTGAACAGGTCACTTACTCTCTCAGAGTCCCCAAGCAATTGACTAATTTAATGACTGTAAATAGAAGGAATTTCCTGAGATTTCATCATCTAAGAGGTCATCTAGATTACTTTACAGATGAAGAAACTGAGGCTGAGGGAGGCTGTGAATTACAAAAGGCACACAGGTGGTAAGTGTTAGGGGAGAGCATATAGTTCCAAATACTTCCCCCAAAAAAAGTATCTAACTCATAGGAGTTTTGTAAATCTGAATGAGATGTATGTATAGTGCTTTGTAAATTAAATAAATGTCAGTTGCTTTTATCATCATGTTTGAAATTTGACACTTCTTGATTTCCTCTTCTAGGTTATTGATTCTTTTGAGGATATGGACTGAATCTTGATCAATTTTATATACCCCTTAATAATTAACACAGTACTTTATACAAAATAGATGCACAGTAAATGTTGAAAGAATAATATTCATAATGTTATAAAAGAAAATATGCTATAAGTCAGAGAAGTTTTAAAGCAAGAAAGGGGGCAGGCAGAAGAAAAGTGGAGAAAAGAGAAAACATTTTGCTTAACTTTATTCTCAAAATGAAGATGTAGGAGTTCAAGTAATGAGGATTATGTGGGAGTAACACATAAACATTAATTAAACTGAGAAATAAGAATTTGAAAGGAGATAATAAATGTATATACATGTTAAACATGAAATAAGTTTAGCCTGTTTGTAAACCTGGTATCATATTCTTTTTTTTTCAAATCATTTTAGCTACTAAAATAGATTTCACATTACATAACTTAAAAACAGACTAGTCAAGTCAGTAATCATTTGTGAAGCATTTGCTATATGTCAGGCACTGTGCTAAACTCTAGGAATACAAACACAAGTTTAAAAAAAAAAACAACAAAGACAGTCCTTCCTTCAAGGAGTTTATATTCTAAAAAGGGAAGCCAATATGTAAAAGTTGAAAGGGGGTTCTGAGGATGGGGAGAGGAACATGGAGACGAAGGAAGTCAGGAGGGTCAGGAACACTAGCCAGAGATAAATGATGTGACAATGATTGGTCCTGGCACTTTCCTTTCAATGGAAGGCTAATAGATTTAGGAGATAGGAATTGGGATAGAAATTTTTAAGCTAATACTTTGTTTGATGAGACTATGTAAATTATGAAATGAAAATCCTAAATTACTTACTATTAAATGACTACCACAGATAACAAAACAACTGCTTGAAAATTTGCTACTCAGTGCTGCCAATGGAATAGTTATTCCTAAACCACAGAGTAGAAGAGTTAAAAGAGAATGGGACTTGGAATTCTAAAACTTGAATTCCAGGAGAATCTCCCAGCATTGATCAGTTAGATGACTGAGAAATGAAATCCCTTCCCCTCTATGAGCTTCAATTTCATTACCTGTAAAATAGAATTAAACAATACTTACATTAGCTCATAAATTTTCTAAGATGATGACTATAATTGCACTCTGTAATCATGTCTTTATGTAAATGTTACCATAATTATGTGTCAAAGATAGTTACATGAGGGATTGGCTTCCCCACAACTGCCATATTCTGATAATTGACAATTAAAGTTTCACTGTCCTTCTTGCTGTCACGTTTCTTTGGATAATTCTTTGGGCTATTGTCCATGACCATCATTTTATCAGCCAAATTAAGCCATTTGTTCCTTTATGTCTTGGCCTAAGGCCTACTAAGCAAAAACTAAATTTAAACTACCATTTTTGTTGTTTAAAATTTCTTCAAGAATTGAATTAACTTAAGGAAAACAATCTTGTACTGTGTTCCAAGTGGCCATAACTAAACTTTTATGAAAAAAAAGATAAAGGGTAACTGAAATTTTAAAGGAGAATTTGTATATGAGACCTGAAATCTTGATTTTTCATCTTCTCATTACTACTGTCTGTTGAAAATTGTGAACTTGTTTAACTTGCACTAATAACTGTTTAATAGTTAGGACAGCCTGAACTTAGAGGGAAGAGTTTTAAAGATCACAATAAATTATGTCTTACAAATGAGGTCTTTATTCAACTAACATCTGCCTTAGGATTAATGTCTATTCATATTTCACTTGAAATAAAGAAAGAAAAAGGATCATTTGAAGCTAGATTAATTCATGCATCTGGCAGGGGGTTGGACTAGATAGTCTCCTAGGTCCCTTCCAACTTTGAGATTCAATGATTCAAATTTCCTGGTGAGACAAAACTGACACGTGAAATATTTCATGAGTCATATAATTAAGCATTAAAATAATATAGCAATGACTCTATAAGCTAGAAAACCAGAGTAGGAAAGATGATTCATAAGTGAGTCATAGTGCTATCCTTATCACCAGATGACCGCCAGGTATTAAAGATGATGTAAAGAGAATTTAGGCTTTTGATATGGAATTGTAATGAATGACTCTGAAGTTCCTCTCAGCTCCAAGATTAAACGGTCTTATGATTCTTTTATAGAACATGAAATGATCTTAAATATCATTAAATCTTAGAGGCAGCTGGTAGTACAGTGGATAGAGCACTGAATCTGGAGTCAAAAAGACTTGAATTCAAATATGATCTCAGACACTTACTAGCTCTAGGATCTAGGACAAGTTACTTACTTAATCTGTTGGGAATCAGTCTCCTCAGCTATAAAATGAAGATGATAATAGCACCTACCTTCACAGGTTTGAGGATCAAAGGAGATTATATATGTAAAAAGTGCTCAGCACTGTTTGCCTAACACATAGTAAGCACTAGATAAATGCTTATTCACTTCTCTCCCCTTCTTTTATAAGCCACTTAGGTGAAACTTTGTTCCCTACTGCCTCCCTAAAAGTGATCATCATGGAGGAGGTATACACTAAAGCTGGATCTTAACTTGCTCTGGAGCAAGCATTCCTCTTTAATATGATGAAATGATGTGAAAGGAGGCTTTGGAAAGCTCTGTTTGATATGCAGTTGGACTGAGGAAGCAATAGGGCAGGATTGAAAGACAGAAACCATGGGAAGGGAAAGATGCAGGGCTGAAGGGCTCTGGGAATGAAAACCTTTTTCTGATAAGAGTTAATTAAAATGAACTGTCCAAGTGAATACCAACAACTAAGCTCATCGATCTTCTTGTCAGCTATAGTATGGGAACATTTTTTTCATTTTAGGTCTAAAATATCTCCTACCTCTTTCACTCTCACAAGCAAGAAAATTACAAGCTTCAGAAACTGGGCAAAGTGCAGAGTACAAATCAAAAAACTCCCTTTTGTTTTGGAGAGATGTGTAACCTTCTGTAATACATCAAGATTTTGAGTTTTCTAATTGTTTTTAGAATTCTTTCTCAATATGTTGGCCTGGTAATATTCTCCATATTTCTAGCTGTGGGCCCTCTATGCAGTAAGGTTAAAATCAATAAATCAAGGATCTTAATACTAAGATATATGTAAGATAAATTCCACAAAAATGCTTAGAAAAGCAGGATAGTATAGTGGATAGAAGGACGATCTTGAAGTTAGGAAGACTTGAGGGAAACAAAGGAAGAGCTGGATGTGGAATCAAAAGATTTAAGTTTGAAAACTTCACCCACCTCATGTGGAATTTTGAAGCTATCCAATAAAAGCATTTACTTTCTATTCTAGGTCCTTTGTCCAAACTGTTTCACCCACTTCCATTCTTCACCTGGTTGGATCTCCTACTTCATATCTCACCCAAATTCCAAACTGTCCAAAAAGATTGGACAAATTATTTTTATATCATTCCTATGTTTCTCCTTCCTTCTTCATCTAACCTCCTTAAAAAAAAAAAAAAACCTGCCTATTCTTTTTACTTCCACTTTCTCTCTTCATAAATAGGAGATCTGGACAAAGTTAAAAGCCTGGGGGTGGGGACTAAAGCTTTAGCATTGTTGGTACTTTCTAGTCCTTAGATCAATAAACATTTAAATACCTAATGTATGCCAGGAACTGTGTCATGCACTGGGGATATTAAAAAATTAAAAAAAAAAAGCAAAAGACTAGTACTTGACCTCAAGACCTGACTGTCTTCCTACTTGCATGAGCTTATATATCTCCTTAGGGCAAGAATTTTTAAACTGAAGTTGATTAGCTTTATTTTGAATTTGATAAGTATATTATAATATTACTGGTTTCCTTTGTGTTTTATGCATTTTAAAATATTATTCTGTAGCAGTCCTTTTTATAGTGGCAAAGAACTGGAAACTGAATGGATGCCCATCAGTTGGAGAAAGGCTGAATAAATTATGGTCTATAAATGTTATGGAATATTATTGTTCTATAAAAAATTGTCAGCAGGATGATTTTAGAGACACCTGGAGAGACTTACATGAACTGATAATAAGTGAAATGAGCAGAAGCAGGAGATCATAATACACAGCAACAAAAATATTATACAATGACCAATTCTGATGTACGTGACTCTTTTCAACAATGAAGTGATTCGGGCCAATTCCAACAGACTTATGTTAGAGAGAGCCATCTGCATCCAGAAAGAGGACTATGGGGACAAAATATGGATCACAACATAGTATTTTCACTTTTTTGTTGTTTGCTTACTTTTTGTTTTCTTTCTTAATTTTGTTTTCCTTTTTGATCTGATTTTTCTTGTGCAGCTTGATAATTGGAAATATGTGATAGAAGAACTGCACATGTTTAACATATATTAGATTACCTCCTGTCTAGGGGAGGAGATGAGGGGAAGAGAGGTAGAAAAAATTTGGAACACAAGATTTTGCAAGGGTGAATGTTGAAAACTATTTTTGCATATATTTTTAACATTAAAAAGTTATAATTTAAAAACAAAACATTATTCTAAGAAGAGATTCCCAAATCTTCCAAAGTGGTCCATGGCACACAAAAAAGTTAGGAAATTTCGCTCATTCAGTAGTCATCAAAACCATTTGGTACTGGCTAAGAATTAGAATGGTAGATCAGTAATAATCAATAATCAAGGTCTATAGCAATCTAGTATTTGATAAACTCCGAATTTCAGCTTCTGGAATAAGAACTCAGTATTTGACAATAATTGCTGGGAAAATTGGAAAATAATATGTCAGAAACTCAGCACAGACCTACATCTCATATCCCACATCAAAATAAAGCCAAAATGAGTACATGATTTGGACATAAAGGATGGTACCATAAACAAATTAGGAGAAGAGGGGATAATTTATCTATCAGATCTTTAGAGAAGGGAGAATTTATGACCAAAGAAGAACTAGAGAACATTATTAAAGGTAAAATGGACAGCTTTGATTGCATTAAATTAAAAAGGTTTTGCACAAACAAAACCAACAGAAACAAAACTAAAGAGGAAGTACAAATCTAAGAAAAAAATCTTTACAGCCAGTATTTTTGATAAAGGTCTCATTTTCTAAAATATATAAAGAACTGTGTCAAATTTATAAGAATACAAGTTATTCCCCATTTGATAAGTAGTCAAAGGATATGAACAGACAATTTTCAGATAACAAAATTAAAGCCATCTATAGTCATATGAAAAAATGTTCTAACTCACTATTGATTAGAGAAATGCAAATTAAAACAACTCTGAGGTACCACCTCATACCTCTCAAATTGGCTAGGATGACAGGAAAAGACAATAAGTGTTGGCAGGGATGTGAGAAAACTGGGACACTAATGCATTGTTGGCAGAGTTGTGAAATAATCTAACCATTCTGGAGAGCAATCTAGAACTATGCCCAAAGGTCCATCAAACTGTGCATACCCTTTGACCCAGCAGTACCATTACTGGGTCTATAGCCCAAGGAAATCATAAAGGAGGGAAAAGGGCCCACATGTGCAAAATTGTTTGTAGCAGCTTTTTGTGGTAGCAAAAATTGGAAAATAAGTAGAAGCCTATCAGTTGGGGAATGGCTGAACAAGTTGTGGTATAGGAAGGTAATAGAATATTATTGTTCTATTAAAAAATAATGAACAAGCTGATTTTAGGAAAGTCTGGAAAGATTTATAAGAACTGATGCTGAGCAAAACAAGCAGAACCAGGAATCCATTGTACACAATAACAGCAAAAATGTGATCAACTATGAAAGACCTAGTTCTTCTCAGTAGTTCAGTGATCCAAGGCAATTCCAATAGACTTTAAATAGAAAATGCCATCTGCATCCAAAAGGAATGAAGGAAACTGAAATGTAAACCAACACATGCTATGTTCACTTCTTTCTTCTGTTTTTTTTTTATCTCTCCCATGGTTTTTCCCTTTTTGCTCTGATTTTTCTGTCCCAACATGATTCATAAAGTAATGTGCTAATAAATTAATTAATTAGATAGATAGATTATAATTATAAAAAAAGAAAAGAAATTTGGCTTATAGATGTGAACTGACTGTCTTCCCCTTCCAGGAAAGAAGTCCATCTGGATATTATTAGATAAATTTAAAAAATAAAAAAGTGTCTTGTTGATATAGAGTGATTGTGAAAATGGAATTCTTTTGTCTATCCCTCAAACTTCTGTGCATCTTTAAATAACCTTTGAGATACTGATTAGCATGGGACCTGGTCTTCCAGGTATCTTCCATCTGACTCCTAGATTTCCCCACCTTTGAGTTCCCTGGCACTTCCTCTCCTCCTTGATCCCCCTCCCTTTTGAGTTCATGCTTTCAAGGCTCAGAAACTCCATGGCTATATTTCCCCTATAAAAAGATCTGCTTATGATGAAGATCTTTGCTAAGTTCTTTTCAGTAGTAAGCCACTATGAGATTTCTCTCTCTCTCTCTCTCTCTCTCTCTCTCTCTCTCTCTCTCTCTCT
>JAJPUD010000689.1:75979-111038 GCA_023553655.1 Myrmecobius fasciatus | reverse complement strand
GATAGATAGATAGATAGATAGATAGATAGATAGATAGATAGATAGATAGATAGATAGATAGATAGTGGATGGATACATATATACACAATAACATACCCAGGACTTATGGTATATTTCTTTAATGGATTATTCCAAATTCTTTTCCTTTTTAACTATATGCTCTCCCAATTCTATTTCATATTTATCACTTCTAGTGCCTATTTTACCACTTCTTTTGTCTGTAATCTCTTCTCTTAAATAAGTCTTGCTTTTGGCAAAGAGAATGACCATTGTGAATGTCACATCTCATCAATTGCTACCTCATCATTGTAGTTTCTTCTGGTGGAATGTGGGCACAAACTTCTGTGTTTCCAGAAGAATAGAGATTACATACATAGATGATAGATACATAGATAGATACAAAGATAGATGATAGATACATAGATAGGTAATAGATATGAACATGTTGGCTAAGTAGAGGCAAAAAGTGTCTACAAGGTTTTATTTTTTTGTTATAATTCTCATATCAGACTAATAGTCCTATACTCCCTTTTTAATATGACTAATCTCTTTACTGTCTCCCAACCTTCCATGTATCTTCATTTTCACTTTTCTTACAATGTTTCCTTTGACTTAAGTACCTTTCTTTTTAAATGCCCAAATTTTACCCATATTCTATTTAATTTTCCTTTTCTCTAGCCAAAGGCAACCAATTCTTCATCTTAAGTGGCTGGGTCTCTGCAACTCTGAAAAACATAGGTCTTGTGGTCTTTTTCTAGATTCATCTAAAAGGAGATGTGATACAATAAAAAGAATTCTAGATTTAAAGTCAGAGAACCTGGATTTGAATTGCAGCTCTGCCTTGGGCAAATAAATTATTTTATTACTTTAGACATGGATTTTCTTAGGTGACTTGTATGGTTCCACCCTGTTCCCCCGTACTGTAAGTCCTGTGGAACCTAAGATAGTCATTAATTATACTTCTTTTTCAATTCAAAAAACTAAATTAAGATACTGAATATAAGCTATCTTTTTTGACATTAGAAGTTAGTATCTCATACAATTGATACAATTTATAATGAAAAATGAAGTTAGGCATCTGAAAGAGATTAGCTACATATAATGTTAGAGACTTCATAAAATAGAATACAATTTCATGATACTGTTAACCAATAATAATATTAATAATAGATTATTAATTAATAATAATACATCATCTTCTATGTGGGATAATATTATATAGAAAGTAAACATAGGATGCACACATACAATTGTTTTTCCAGTAGTTTGATAGGATTTTACTAGTCTATCCATAGTCTCTTGCCTGGCTCTTTTGAACCAAGAGTACATATTCAGGATGGATAAACAAGATTGATTACAGTTGAATTTCATGGTTATCAGACAAAAACTAACTGGCCTCCAAACTATGATGTTGACCTCACTAACCACACATTGTCACCAACTCCGGTAAACAGCCATATTAAGAAATAGAGATTTATCTTTTTTTTCTTATTGTTTAATTTTTAAAAATTGACTTATATGCAAGATATGTTGATTTGCTTGAATGTATTAAATTCTTTAGAAGCCACTCATCTGGCTAACTCGCCCCTCCAGAAGATAACATAGAATTTGGGAGTATAGCTGAGACTAGGGAGACAACTGATTAAGATGCAACATGCTGAGGGGCACATGGAAGCTTTTATTACTACTCTGTATAAGTTCACACAATCTAAATGCCAGGATATTGCTTTCTCCCTGACTCAGAGATACCATTTATTTTGTGATAAGTCAATTTGCATATAACAGTAACTCATTGAGTAGGGAGGAAAATAATTTTCAAACCTTACTCAGAAAGCATATCTTTTGTCTTGATTGTTCCTCAAATTAAGCTTTTAAAAAAAAGTCTGAGCTGATGCATGGCAGAAAATATTTTAATAATGATTTTAAAGTATTAATCACAATAATAATAAACTGAAATCAATGCCTCATTAATAAGTTTGCAAAAAGTTAGAGCTGTCTTACAGAGCTAATGTAGCTCATTCCATTAATAGAAGAAAAAAGCAGACATTAAAAGTGGTGGCAAGTTAAAAATCTTATTTAATTATTCTGAAGTAAGGAGAAATATAATCATCATGTGAATATGTTAATACTATGGATTTGTTTAAATAAATGTTCTCAGTGAATATTGCCAAATGATCCATTTTCAAGAAACAGTCTAAGAACTGAAACCCATTCACAGTTAAGGAATAGGAGGACCACTTGATTGGGTGGAGATGAGAGGACAAAGTATCATAATTGAAGATGCAGCCAGTTTAGGGATTCAGACATCACATCAAAGGAGAATGAGACTTCCTAATATAGCTCCCCCCTTCTCAGGCTACACCACTCCAATTCACACTCATTCTTACAAGTTTTGAGTCAGTATATCAAATTTATTAACTGTCAGGCACTGTACCAAGCATGAAGTATCCAAAGATGTCACTGCCCTCAGGCAGCTCACATACTAAGGGAAAAGACAGCAAGAAAACAAATTTGTACATTACATATAGATGTATATATGCACACACATATACACATATGAGATTACTTCCCATTTGTCTTAAATGTGTGTGTATATAAGTACATATGTGTATGTACACATACATGTGCCTATTATAATTCTCAGAGTAAAACTACTAGTAGTGGAAGAGAACTAGGAAAGAATTCTTGAAAAATGTAGATAATAAGCTAATTCTGAAGTCAGAAGACAGAGATAGGGAAAGAGGGCATTCCAGGGATGTAAGAGAGTTGGTGAAAATATATAAAGTTTGAAGATGGAATGTCATTATTAAAAAATAAAAGAATGATATTAGGAAAGAGTAAGAAGACTGGCAAGGTAGGAAGGGACCAGATTGTGAAAGCTTCAAAAGCTAAATAAAATTTTATATTTGAGCTTGGAGGTAATGAGGAGCCACTGGAATTTATGAACAGGAAGTGACATGATTAGTTGCCCTTTGAAATTTGCTTTAACAAAAATCTTAATTCCATGTCAGATTATGACCAGCTTTCCTCTCATCTATTAAAAACTTCATCATTTAATAAAAAATGGAAAAGGACTCCCATGTATAAAAATGTTTATAGCAGCTCTTTTTGTAGTAGCAAAGACTTAGAAATTGCCAAGATGTCCATCAATTGGGGAATGGCTGAACAATTGCAATATATGAAAGTAAATGAATACTATTGTACTATAAGAAATAATAAGCAAGGTGGATTTAGAAAAATCTAGAATTTCTTACACATACTGTGCAAAGTAAAATGATTAGAACTGGAGAACATTGGTCAAAGTGTTAGCAATATTATACGATGATGATCAACCATGAATGACTTAGTTCTTCTTGGCAAGACAATGATCCAAGACAAATTCGAAAGATTGATAATGGAAAATGCTATCTGCACGCAGAGAAAGAACTGATTAAGTCTGAAGTGTAGATCAATTCACACTACTTCCACTTTATTTTTTGTGTGCTTTTTCCTTTGTTCTATTTTTTTCTTTTACAGCATAACTAATGCGGAAATAAATTATATATGACTATACATATATAACCTATATCAAATTGCTCACCATTGTAGAGAGGGATGAGAGGAGAGAGGGAGCAAATTTGTTACTCAAAATTTTATTTAAAAATGAATGTCAAAAATTGTCTTTTCAGGGAATTGGGAAAAATGAAATACTACTTAAAAGAAAAAAAAAAGAAATTCCATCATTTCCATTCCATTGATAAGGTGTACCCTGTTAGTCAAAATCAGATCCAGAGAAAAATTTCTCCTTCTTAGTACTTTTATCTCATGAAAGATGAAATTAAGACACTATTGGCTGTTCTGTTTTTGACTTAGGGAGAATTTTAGCAGATGTCTAGATAATTAAAATTCCCCAGAACTACTGATTCATGTGTCTGTGCTGGGCTTGTGATTTATTTTCTGAATTCATCTATTTCTTCTCTGTGACCCATGAAAAAAAATGAAAAAAATGACTTCAGTGAAAAAAAAATGGCTCCCTCTGTTGATCTTCACTCAAATGTGTGAATACATAAGAAAATGAGCATTGAGGGGAATGAGTATCTGTGTGTGCACATTTACATTAGAACTGACAGCTTTTAGTTAATAAACTCTTAGTTAATGAATCCTGAAAAATGAAATTGCAACTTCATTAGTGACTTAGTATATCCTAATTTTTAGAGCTATAAAGGACATTAAAGTTTAACTAACTAATCAAGACTCCTCATTTCACAATCAACAAACATTCATTATTTACTATGTGCCAGGTATTGTATTAATCAACGAGGATTTTTAAAAAA
This sequence comes from Myrmecobius fasciatus, assembly GCA_023553655.1. Classification (NCBI taxonomy): domain Eukaryota; kingdom Metazoa; phylum Chordata; class Mammalia; order Dasyuromorphia; family Myrmecobiidae; genus Myrmecobius; species Myrmecobius fasciatus. The sequence continues at coordinate 106,725 of JAJPUD010000689.1, read as the reverse complement.
AAATTCAAAATAAAAAAGTCTTTCCTTCAAGGGGCTTACATAGTAGTGAGAAAGATAACATATGAATAAATATTTAATAGAAGTATAGGGAAAAAAGTAAACTTAGAGAGCAGAAGTTCTTGACCTGGGATCCACAAGTTAGTGACCTTTCTTTTTGGTAAGTTCTAATTGAAAATATGTATCTCCTTCAGTGATGAATGTAGGTAAATATTAGTCCACAGACTTCACCAGAATGTTCAAGGGGTCCCTGACATACAAAAAGAGATTAATAACCCTTGTTATAGGGGAAAGCTTGGGTGACTAGGGGAATTAGAAGAGAGGGTTTCCTGATGAAGAGATTTGATATAAGTCTTGAAGAAAGCCAGAAAAACTAAGAGGTAGGGGGTGAAGAATATGACCATTACAAGCATGTACAAAAACACAGAAGAAGAGGGAGTATTCTGTGAAAAGAACAGCAAGTAAAATCAATTTAGCAAATGTACCCAGATAATAGAGTGTCTGGAAAGGAGTAAAAAAATATAGAAGGGGGTCAAATTGTGAAGTACTTTGAATGACAAACGTAAGATTTTATATTTAATGCTAGAAGTAAAGGGAGGTCACCATTGTTTAATGAGTAAAGAAATTATTTAAACCTTAAAAAAGGTTTAAATTACTTACTGTTTAAACCCAAATTTTTGGAAAAATACTTTGGCAATAAAGTGGAGGATACACTGGAATGGGGAGAGATTTGAGCCAGGGAGATCAATTAGAGCGCCATTGCAATGATGAGAGTTGATGAGGGACTGCACTGGGGTGCTGGCTTTATCAGTTGAGAAAAAGGGATGTTTATTTTAGATGTTTTGAAGATAGAGAAATCAAAATTTGGCAAAGGATTGTACATATAGGGTGAGTGAGAAGAGTCACAGAGAACAATGAAATTGTAAACTCAGGTCACTAGGAGGATGGGCGCTATAATAAAGAAAGAACAGGGGAGGGTTTAGGGTAAATAATAATGAGTTCAACATGTTGAGGTATTTATTAAGTGCTTACTATGTTCTGGGCACTGTGCTAAGTACTGTGGTTACAAAGAAAAGCAAAAATAGTTTCAGACTTTAAGGAGTTCAGAGTCTAGTGAGGAAGACAACATAGCATATACAAACAGTTGCAGATGAAGTATTGGAATTTTAAAGAGAAGCTAGGTAGAGTTGAATATATAGAACTAGCTATCATTACAATGCAGATGATAATTGGACCTATGGGAACTGATGATATCACCAAGAGAGTTTTGTAGGGCGGGGTGGGAGAGGAGAGAAGAAGGCATAAAATTGAGAGATAACTATTTATTGAATGGCTTATAAATGAAGATTCAGCAAAAAAGATCATGGAGAGATCAAGTCACTATTAGAAGAAAAATCAAGAGAGAGCTAAGTTAAGAAAACTCAGAAAGGAAAAGTGAATCTAGGAGTAAGATGTGATCCACAGTGGCAGAATTGCAGAGGTCAAGGAGGAGGAATGAGAAAAACAATTAGGTTTATTAATTAAAAATGAAGAAATTATCAATGAAGAACCAAAGAAAGTAATTTTTCAGAGTTGTAAATATACGTAGTATTGCTAGGATTCAAATAAAGATCTCCCAATTCAAATTCAATGCTCTCCTACCAGACCATATTTCTAATCATGTTTTCATATGTTTAGTAATATCTCTTTATCTGGAGCATTGCTGAGTTGACCAATGTCATGAAGTTTATGCACTTATAGGAGAACAGTTCAAAACTTCTTTTTTATTTTTCAAAAAATTCTAACAACATTAGTTACCAGTTTCTAATATAATCCTGAAAATTAGAGGAAGCAAATTAGAGGTAGACATGGTGGCTGGGGGGAGTGAAAAGTAGCATTGCTAGGCTAGAATCAAGCATAATGACAGAAAGAATCATCAAAATAACTACACAAAAACTATCAAATGTTTGGGAGCATATCTGCCAAAATTCACCCAAAGACTTTATAAATACAACTATAAAATATCCTCTTCAGAAATAAAGTTATCTACATAATTAGAGAAACATTAATTGATTATGATTAGTTTGAGCCAGTATAATAAAAATTAAAATTCTGCCTAAATTAATTTACTAATTAGTGTTATACCAATAAAGCTCCCAAAAGAACATTTTGTAGAGCTAAGAAAAATAATTATGAGCTTCATATAAAGGAGGGGAAAAGTCAAGAATCTCATGGGTAATAATGAAAAAAACAATGAGAGGAAAAGGGATCTATCAGTACTAGATCTCAAACCATGCAACAAAGCTGTACTCATTAAAATTGGCACTTATGAGAGAGGGAGAAGGAAGAAAGGGGAATTGGAAAAGAGAGGGAAGAGGAAAAGTAAGGAAAGGAGAGACAGAGAAATTGGATAGTAGAATAAACAAGGCATATGCCATTCAGAAGCAAAAACATGCAAAGTACTAGGTATGCAAATACAGAGACAGAAACAGAGATAGAGAAAGCAAGTAAGAAGTGAGTTATTCTGATTGAGCTCCCTTCAAATGGAGGCTTTGGAGCTCATGACTCCACCCTTTAAACAGAGGACAAAGGATGAACTGAAGCAATAAGAATGATGAGATTTTGCAGGATGATGAGGTTTTCCTAATATATAGTGGTTTAGAATTCAGCAAACACAAAAAAGACAATATCTTGAGGGAAGAACTCACTATTTGACAAGAATCATTAAGAAAATTGGATACAATCTGGAAGAAATTACATTTAGACCATCATGTTACATCATACACCAACACAAATTTAAATAGATCTATAACTTAAATATAAAAGGTTACATCATATGCAAATTAGAGGAACATAGAAGAAATTACCTTTCAGATCTATGGCTAGGAGAAGAGTTCAGGACTAAACAAGTGATAAGAGAGGCTCATACAAGATAAAATGGACAACTTTCATCATATAAAATTGTATAGTTTTTATATAAATCAGTGTAATGAAGCGAAAATTAGAAGGGAAGTTGATAACTAGAACAAATACCTTTGCAGCATCTTTTTCTTATAAAGGTCTCATGTCCAAGATATGTAAGTAACTAATTCAAATTTATGAGACTAAAAGTCTTTCTCTGGTAGGTAAATGGCTAAAGGAAATGAGCAGGCAATTTTTCACAGGAAGAAATCTAAGGTATCAACAACACAAATTAAAGAAAGCAACTCGAAGGTTTCATCTCACTAGCAGAGATCAGATTGGCAAGGATGATAAAAGAGGTAAATGAGAAATGTTGGAGTGTCTATAGGAAACTAGTTATAGTAGTATACTCTTGGAGTAGTTATAAATTGAATATAGACTTTCTTTAAAAGCAATTTGGAATCATTTCCCCAAAATTACTAGACTATGAATATCCTTTGACTCAACTATGGTCTCTGTCCCCAAAGAAATCAAAGACAAAAGAAAATTCTCTCTCTCTCTCTCTCTCTCTCTCTCTCTCTCTCTCTCTCTCTCTGTCTCTCTCTCTCTCTCTCTCTCTCTCTCTCTGTCCCTCTCTCTCTCTTTCTCTCTCTCTCTCTCTCTCTCTCTCTCTCTCTCTCTTTTTCTCTCTCTCTTTCTCTCTTTCTCTCTTTCTCCCTTTTTCCCTTCCTCTCTCCTTATATATGTGATATGATATATGTGTATATAAAAATTTATAGCAGCTCTCTTCATAGTATCAAAAAATTAGAAATTTAGAGTAGTTTCTTCTTATTGGCTAATGACTAAATAAATTAGGGTATATAAATGTAATAGAATATTACTGTGCCTTGGGAAATGATGAAATGGACCTGAAAATCCTAAAATGACCTATAAATCATGGAAAATTAACATTATGGTCACTATAACTTTACTTTAATTACACTTATTTCTCTGAAATTTTGTCAACCTTATAAATCATGAAAAATTAAAATTATGGTCACTATAGTTTTATTCTAATTATACTTATTTCTCTGAAAATCTGCCATCCTTATAATCCCCAGTTGAACAAAATCCTCAATCACTTCATAATCTTGACTTTAGTGCTGAAAAGAACCTTAGAGGCTATCTCCTCCATCGCCCCCATTTGACAGCTAAGGAAAGTGAGACCCAAAAAGGTATTTTGTCTACAATCCTTAGCTAGGTTACAGAGTCAGAATTCAAACAAATCCCATGACTCCAAATTGCCCCATGCCAATAATGATAACAATGATAATACTTCACATTTTCAGAACATTCTAAGTTATAAATTACTCGCATATTTATAATTTAATTTGTTACTCACAAAAAAATTTTATAAGATAGATTTTTTAGAGTATCTTTTTATGGCAGAGAAAAATAAGGTCAAGAGATATTAAGTGATTTGCCAACAGAACTAATCAAGGCAGAGCCAGAATTTGAATCCAGATTTTCTGTTCCAAGTTCTATTATCTCTCCACAAATCCAGTTCCTACCAACTGGATGTTGCATTTTTGTTTTGGTCATTTTTTTCCCAAATAAGCTACTGTACTCTATTATTTTCCAGTGAGAAAATAACTATTATTTATTGAATGCTTGCTATACTCCTGGAATGTTGTCCTGGTTTAAGTGGCCTGTCAGAGCAACACATATATCCTTTCTCACAAGGGTTCCATTTCTATACAGAATAAGAAGAGGGAACTAAATTAAACATGAAAGTCATCTACAGCTTCCCATAAGTTAGAATACATTTTTGACTGTCTCAGTATAGAGGCCAACCTTTAGTGGCAAACCTAGAACTGATTCAGATAGGGAATAGTTAAACATTTTAGGATTTTTGTAGCTATTTAAAAAAAATTTTTTTAGACAGAATAGAGGAAAAGGTCTTGACTAAGCTAACATTCATTAAAAATAACAATCACAGCAGTCAAAGGGGAAACAAGTAGAACCAATAAATTAATAGAAATTTGGGGGAAAGATAGAGGTAAAGAAAATGCTACATTAAGAGTATTTCAGGAAGAATAGAAAAAAACAACAACCAGAAGACGTAGTATGTACACAAATAGTAAGAAATCTAGATTCCAATTCAGTTCCACTACTTCCTATTTCTCTGTGCAACCTTGATCAAGCCACTTCTTCTCTTTGGGACTCAGTTTCTTCATCTGTAAAATGAGAGTATTGAAGTCAGTGACCCCTAATGTCTCTTCTAGATCTAAACCCTGTGATTCTTAGTCATTTAATGTTTCTGGACCTCAGTTTCTTCATATAGAATATGGGTATAATTACAATAACAAGCTTACATTTGTATAATGTTTTACTGTTAACATTTTGTAAAGAAATAGTGAGAAAAGAGAATCAGTCAGGATTAAGAGATGAAGTTTCAAACATTAGCTCTGAAGCTTTCTAGTTACATGTCTGAGATTGTTCTTCAACTCTCTTATTTTCATAAAATGAGCATAGTAATATTTGCACTACCTTTTTTGTGATTTAACAATTATATAGCACTTACTATGTGCTAAGCATTGTGCTAAGTGCTTTACAATTATTATCTCATTTGATTCTCACAACAACCCTGGGAACTAGGTCCTAATATTATCACATTTCACAGATGAGGAAACAAGCAAATAGAAGTTAAGGGACTTGCACAAAATCACACAGCCAGTAATTAATTCAAGTCTTCCTAACTTCAGGCCCAGTGCTCTATCCCTGTGATACTTAGCCACCTATTTTACAAGGTCATTCTGAAAAAATTATTCTATAAAATTTATTCACTATAAGAATCATTATAATTTTAACTTATTGCTATTTATTTTTTATTTTTAATTTGTATTATCTAATCAATTATTTTATTTTTATAGTAAAAAAAAAAGTTACTATTCCAAAACATATTCCTCACAATTCCAAGCTAGGCAGGGGATGATTTCCTTCCCATATTAGTTGACAACAAGACAGCTAGGTGACACAGTGGATAGAGTTCAAATCCAGCCTCAGATACTTACTACTTGTGTGACTCTAGGGAAATCACTCAACCCAAATTGCCTCAGTTTCCCCATTTGTAAAATGATCTAAAGAAGAAAATAGCAAACCATTCTAGTATCTTTGTCACAAAAACTTCAAATGAGGTCACAAAGAGGCAAACACAATTGAAATAATTAAACAACATTAGTTGTCAAGGTCCTTGTGAAGACAGCCAAGGTTTTGATCTCTGCTTATAGAATATGTGCAATGCACATATTAGAGTCTTAATTCACACTTTATAAGAAAAAATTAAGGCTTGGGAAAATGATTTATTTATACACACACACACACACACACACTCACAGCGCTACTCAGAACCCTCTACCTTGGAATTTACTCAGCGTTATCTATTTTTAAGTTCCTATAACTACAAATTCTGGATGGACTTGGGGTGCCAGAATTCATGGACTCACTCCCAGTATTTGTATTACCAACCTCCCAAGAAGGGAAGCAAGTTCTTAAAAGAGAACTTACCCCCTAAATTCCCCTTCCACTTCTTTTTAAAGGTAGAACTTATCATTACTGTGCAGTGGAAAGATGAGTGACCATCTAATTGCCAAATTCTATGTTTTGTTGTTTTTTTTTTTTAATCCTCCTTGATGTTCCTTTTTGTGGCATGTGAAACTATTGTCCCTCTATTTTTTAAAATTTTATAATGCTCTTTAGTTGTTTTTTGTTTGTTTGTTTATGTCTGTTTTTTTAATGCTTTACTTCCTATTTCCTTTTGTCTTCTTTAATGAATCCTTGTCTATCATCACTATTTCTTCTTTCTCTCTACAACTTGGCATTTATCTGTCTGCCTTGGTCCTCTTTTTTTTGTTCTCTGAATTTTCCCGCTGCTTGTGTGGCACAGTGACTAGAATGCTGGACTTGAGTTACATAGTTCAAATCTGTTTGAGATACCTGGACATGTCACTTTGCTATTCAGGTCCTTAGTTTCCTTATCTATAAAATAGGGCAAATGGTTTCCACCTCTCAGCATTGTAAGGATCAAATGAGATAATGTATTGAAAGTACTTAAAACCTTAAAGCAGAATGTTAGCTCTAATTATAATATGGTAGAGAAAATTTCTGATTAGGTATGGTAGATTAGAAAGTACTTCTAAGGTCCCTTTCAACTCTGAGAATCTGTCCATCTGTGGAATAATGTAGTCACTGCCTATTTCACAAGATTCAATGAGATAATATATATGAAGCTGCACTGTCTTTCTTCATCTTAACTAAAATCCTAACTTCTATTAGAAGCCTTTTCCTATCTTCTTTGATTTTTTTTGTTTGTGTTTTTCAGTCATATCCAATTCTCTGTGACCCCATTTGAGATTTTCTTGGCAAAGATATTGGAGTAGTTTGGCATTTCCTTCTCCAACTCATTTTACAAATAAGGAAACTGACACAGAGTTAAGTGACTTGCCTAAGGTCACACAGCTAGTAAGTGTCTGAAGTCAGATTTGAATTCAGGAAGATAAGTCTTCCTAATTCCTGGCCCAGTGTTCTATCCAATGTGCCATCTAGCTGACCCTCCTTGACCTTAATCCCAGTTGAAATCCCAACTTTTACAGGATTTCTTTTCCCAATTTTCCTTCCTTCTACTGTCTTCCTTCTGCTGATTATCTACAATTTATCCTGTTGTTGTGTGTTATTTTTGCATGTTAACTTCTTTATTAGACCATCAACTCCTTGATTACAATTGTTTGTCTTTCTGTGTATCTCTAGCATTTAGAATAATGCTTGTCAGATAGTAAGTGCTTAACAGGTGCTTGTTGACTTATAGGTTTACCTTTGAGATCACCTCCAATTATCCTGTAACTATATTGTTTATACATAGTATTTATATGCTGTCTCTTGAATGAGACATTGAACTTCATGGGTTCAGAGACTATTTTTGCCTCTAGATATAACTTTAGTGTTCAATACAGTGTCTGGCACACAGTAGGTGATTAACAAATACTTACTGATGACTTAAAACTCATTGTAGATATGATGTTTGAGAGATATACAATGATCTCTTTTGCAGAAGTAGAGTAGTGGGAGGAGTAACCTGAGTTACCTAGGTAGGAGATCTGGCTTCAAGATATTTTCTTTTCATTTAATCTCCAGGCTCACTTCCTCAACTGTGAAATGGATACTATTGGTTCCATGGGTCCCATAAGTTTGATGTAGAAGGAAAAAAAATGTGTTTTGCATGTTGTAAAGTATGATTTATTAATGAGTCAATTCATTGTGAGTATTAAACTAATGAAACTCAGTCCCCAGAGAGACTGAACCATAAATAGATTCAGGAAGGACTTAGATAAATTAATGGGTGATTAATTCACACAAGGTTATTAAGAAGCAGTTTGGAGATAACTGGGGATCATCCTTAATCTCAGGAAATGTAGTTATCCATAATTTTTCATGTGCTGGCTCCTGATACTCTAATCAGAAAGAAAATATCATTGTCCAATGATCTTTGATCATGCCTTCAATTTTTACTGGTGAAGTTTAACACAATACTCATTGCTGTGGTTCAATCATTCAGCTGTGTCTGACTCCATATGACCCTATGAACCATAATATACCAATTCTGTCCATGGAATTTTCTTGATAAAGATACTGAAATGGTTTGCTATGTTCTTCTCCAGTTAATTAAGGCAAATAGAGGCTGCCTAGGGTCATGCAACTAATAAATATCAGAGGTTAAATCTGAACTCGGGTTTACTTCAAATCTAGTGCTCTAATCAGTGAGCTGTTATCTCCAAAATGCACATCATGATATAATTAATGTGGGGAACTGTGGTTTTAATATCCTCTACCAATGGATATTATAATTTTCCTTTGAATAGATAAATCTTAGGAATTCATCTATGGCATAGAATGGTCAAATAATTTGTCTAGGATTACAGCTGCTAAGTGTTAAAGGTTTTGAATTTAGGCCTTTTTAATATGCAGCACTGGACCTGAGAGTAGGGAAGACCTGAATTCAAATCCTGCTTCAGATACTTACTAGCTGTATGACCAAATCATGAAACCACTGTGTGCCTTAGTTTTCTCAACTATAAAATCAAGATAATGATAGCATTCATATCCCAGACTTGTTGGAGAATAAAATGAGATAGCACATGTAAAGCACTCTGAAAACCTTTAAGTTTTATAGATAGATGGATAGATATTGATAGATATAGGTATATACATATATTCATATATAGATATAGATAGATAAACTTATTTTACTTTAACTCCAGTATTTTATCCTTTACAGACTAGTAGTTAGGCCATGGTGCCTACACAGCATAATCAGCTTTACAATATTAAAAAAGGTTTACATGTATGTAACATTTTATAATTCATGAAGGATTTTATGTGCATTATGCCCCAATTGAGATTCCAAATCTGGTATACAGGACCACTTAGAGCCTGAAGAGTTAATATATAGATGATATATAGTTAATATATATAATATAATATATAGATATAATTTCTATAATTAAAATATGTTCAATAGCCCACAGATAAAAGCATCCTACAAGGATATAAAAGTGAGCCATATAGAAGTTCTTTGGGGAATCTGGAGCTTCCTGTCAAAGTTTTAGCTCTGTCTTTATATATTCCTTTTCCCACTTGACCCTTACTTAAATATTTTCATGAATCCATGATCCCATTAAAGAGTGGAGACTCCTACCACTAATGGAGATTACCTGCCTTCTATACCTGTTCATTCACTACGATTTCTGGCCATGTCTTCCATAAATTCTCTACCTATATTTGTACACTCAGCATTCTTGGGGTCTTCCTCTAAAGTCCTTAATAATAAGAACAGATCAATTGCATACATGGGCTGTCTGTAAGTTCTCCCTAGCTCTCCATTTGATTATAAGCATCTTCAGGACAAGAACTGTCTTTTTATTTTTTTTTAAGAAATTTCTATGTATCCCCAGCACTTAGTATAGCATTTGGAACACAGTAGATAGTAAACAAATGTTTGTTGACTGATCTACTTATGGACATCATTTGCCTATCTATTTTTTTCCTATCATAGATCTCTCTGACCATTTCTTCTGGACAACTTTTCATTGGTAATATACGGAGCCTGCTCCCTCCATTGATCAAAATGGGAAAAGAAAATGAAAAGAAAGGAACTATGATTTATTTTCAAATGATTAAGTGTTTATAATAGGTATTCATCTATTGTTCTGTCTTTACTCTTCCGAGAGCATTTCCAGAGACTATATAATAAATTTTTTTATTAAAAACTTCTATAAAATGAATTCATCAAAACTCCTTTACAACAGGGAATTCAAGTGGCCCCTAATCACTAAGGTCCAATGTTCAAAAGACAAAAACATGAGTGCTTATAGCAATTGTTGCAACATTTATTTGAATTACAAACCAAACAGTATCCTTGGGACTTGATGCTAAAAAAGAAAGTTGCAGAATATAAAACATTTTCAGGGATTTGGTTCAGGGATTCTGACCAGAAATCCATTCTATACCTCTATATCTTCCACTCCCTACCAATTTGTTCCCTACCTGAAAGCCCTTAGACAAGATACTATTTGTCATACCTACTTCATAGGTTTGTTGTAAGGAAAAAATAATCAGGTTTCTTATCTGAAATCTCTCCATAAATGAATCAGTTGGAATTCCAGTAGTTTCCAAAAAAATTTTTTAAAATAAATAGAATCCAATACTGCTACTCCCAAGATTATCTTTCTTGAAATATGATGGGTAAAATCTTGTACAATGAAGCCTCAACTCCTTCCATTTCTTGATCCTTCAAATTACTCCATATTTTAGAGGCTGTGAGAGCAATAGATTCATATTTGGAAATGATCACACTGAACAATGAAATAAAAGATAGGAAAAGAGAAGAAAATTTGTCTAAATACGGACAAAGCTTTCTTTTTCAGCAGACAGTGAATCTTATAATAAAAGAAGCATTGGAGAAGGTAGAATCGGTGAAAACGATAGCTTAGGAAATGAGACTGGTTCAACAAAGTCCTATATTATAAAAGCTATATTCAACAAGTGCTGCCTTTTTTTCCCATGTACTCAACTTTTCTGAATACAAATTCTTCTTTCACTAACACTATGGAGCTTATTACCAAGAAAAGAAAAGATAAGAACTCATTTTATCATTGTAGCATCCCTTCTGGGCTACAACATCATTTAAACACATACACACAAACACACACACACATATATATGTGTGTGTGTATATATATACATATATATGTAAACATATATATATGTGTATATATATATATATATACATATATATATATATATATATATATATACAGATTGGATCTCTGAGGAGGGCAAGGTGACTAGGTTTCCCAGCTTTAGATGTACATGGAGGATCCATAATCCTAAAACTATATAGCTCATGAACCCCAACTAGTGTGCCTAATTTTTAATATTTGCATGGCACTCACAATTAGCTCAAAGCAGAGACATTAAGGTAAAAGGATAAAAACACCATCTAAAAACACTTTTTTCTTTCATATATCTGGGGCACACTGTCCCACAAATACACATAGCATCAATAGGAAGAGTGAACAAAGCAGAAAGTATATGATTTCATATGTATATGGGAATGCATGTAATCAAGATAATTCATCTCTCTGCCACTACAGGATTCCAATGTTCTCTCTCTTGTCCTGGTGTTCTTGTGCTAGACCCTTTGTGTGAAATATCTCTCCTTCAGCTGGGCATCTGGGTTTGCTCCTCCACACAGTTCTGCCTTGGCTAATCCTCTCTCAAATTTCTCCTCTCTTGCTGACTTACACTCCTTGGAATTAGCTCCATTGTTTCTTTTCCTTTTTGCTGGATACATTGTCTCCTATTGAATCTTCTCTTTGTTGTTCTTCAGTCATGTCCAATTCTTCGTGATTCTATAGCACACCAAACCATTCTACACTGCTCCATTAACTCTTGAAGTGTGAACAAGTTCATATTTGTTGTTTCCATGACTATTTACTCATCTTATCCTCTGCTATTCCTTTTCCTTTTGCCTTCCTTCTTTCCCAAAATCAGGATCTTTTCCAATGAATCATGTCTTCTTATTACGTGGACAAAGTATTCAACCTTCTATGTCCTTCCAATGAATAGACTGAATGAATTTTTTAAAGTACTGATTTGATCTCCTTGGCTAACCAAGGGGTTCTTAAAAGTCTTCTCCAGAACTACAATTTGAAAGCATCAATTCTGTGGCACTTACCTTTCCTTATAGTCCAAATCTCATGAACATACACTTTTGATAAAATGGACCTTTGTTAGCAAGATGATACTTCTGCTTTTTAGTAAATGTCCAGATTTGTCATAGCTTTCCTTCTAAGGAGGAAGCCTCTTTTAATTTCATGACTGTAATCACCATCTGCAGTGATCTTTGCGCCCAACAACACAAACTGACACTGCTTTCATTTCTTCTTCCTTTATTTGCTAAGAAGTTATGGGACCAGTTGCCATGATCTTAGTTGTTTTGTTTTGTTTTGTTTTTATAAATATTAAGCTTGAAGCAGCTTTTAAACTTTCATATTCCACTCTCATAGAGGCATTTTAATTCACTTTCTACCTTTAGAGTAGAATTATCTATATATAAAAGACTGTTGATATTTCTACTGCCTTTTGATTCATTCAGCCTAGCATTTCATATGATAAACTCTGCATATAAGTTAAATAATTAAGATGAAAATATATAGCCTTGTCAAATTCCTTTTACAATCTAAAACCAATCAATTGATTCTAACTGTGGTTTCTGGGTTCACATACAGATCTTTAGCAGAGAAGTTAAATGATCTGGTACTTCTGTCTCTTTGAGGATTTGATACATGTTGTGGTCCACATAGTCAAAAACCTTAGTATATTTAATGAAGCATAAGTAGATTTTTGGTTAGGATTTTTCTGGAATTTACTTTCTCAATAAAGCAGTAAATGTTGGTGATTTGGTCTCTAGTTTCTCTGCCTCTTCAAAAACTAGATTGCTCTTTTGGTAATTCTTAGTTCACATATTTCTAAAGCCTCGCTTACAGAATATTAAGCATAACTTTTCTGGCATATGAAACAAGGGCAAGTATTTGATAATTTGACCATTCTTTGGTACTGCTCTTCTTTAGTATTGGGAAGTAAACTTGTTTTTTTCCAATCTAGTGTCCATTGTTAAATTTTACAAATTTCCTAGTGTATTGAGTGCAGCAATTTAATAGTATCATCTTTTAGGATTTTAAATAGCTTACATGGAATTCCATCACCTCATCTAGTCTTCTTTCCAGCAATCCTTTCTAAGGCTCACTTGACCTTCTTCTCCAGAATATATGGTTCTGGATCAGTAATCACATCATTGGTTATGTTAAGGTCTTTCTTGCATAGTTCCTCTGTATATACTTATCTTCTCTTCTTAATCTCTCCTACTTCAGTTAAATCCCTATCTTTTTTTTTCTTTTGTTATATCCATTTTTGCATGAAACATTCCTGATATCTCTAATTTTCTTGTCTTTCCATTCTATTGTTTTCTTCTATTTTTGTATTGTTTATTTAAGAAAACCTTATCTCTCCTTGTTATTTTCTAAAACTGAATTCAGTTGGATATATATCTCTCCCTTTCTCCTTTCTCTTTCCCTTCCCTTCTTTCCTCAGCTATTTGTAAGGCCTCATCAGACAGCCATATTTCTTTCTTGTTCTTTATCTTTAGGATATTTTTTGTTGCTACCTCCTACACAATGCTGCAAACATCTACTATAGTTCTTCAGGCATTCTATCTATGAGATCTATTCCTTTAAATCTATTCATCATTTCTATCATTTAAGTCAGAGTTTCTTAAAGTTTTTCCACTAGCAACCTCCTTTGGCCTGAGAAATGTTTACATGACCCTGGGAATAAAGGTATATAAAATAGATATATATATCAAACATTTGTTATTTATTATAGATATATAGAGATCCTTATTAAAGATATATATGTCTTATATTTATTATTTAAAATAGATATATCCATCAAACATTTATTCTAAATAATTCTTTAGTATACATATATATATATAATTTTACTATTCATGTAAAATGAAAGCAAATTTGCATACTAACCTGTTCTCCTTTAAGTTCCTAAACTTCATGACATTAGTCAACTCAACAATGCTCCAGATTAGGAAATGCATAAAATTAGACACACTCTTTGAATCAGCTGTGCTATTGGATCTATATTCCAAAGGGATCATAAAAGAGGGAAAAGGACCCAAAAGTGCAAAAATGTTTGTAGCAGTTCTTTTTATGGTGTTAAGGAATTAGAAATTGAGTGAATGCCTATAAATTGGAGAACACCTGAATAAATTATGGAATATGAATTTAATGGAATATCATTGTTCTATTAAAAAGAAATATGAACTGGCTATTTTCAGAAAAGCCTTGGGAAAGATTTAGATGAGCTGATGCTGAGTGAAATAAGCAGAGCCAGAAGAACACTGTACACAGTAACATCAAGATATGATAACCAGCTATGAAAAGTGACTTAAGTCTTATTTTGTATGATGCATTCTGTCAGGGCAGCTTATTTACCTCTCACTTCTTTAGTTCTCTTCTCCCAACATCAGCTGTCAAATAGCATACCAGATAAAATCCAATGGAGAATAGTACCCTGGCCAGAGATGGGGAGTTCACACCCAAATGAAATTGCTTTGAGTTGTTTTCTCTTCTTAGTTTTTGTCATCATCTGAATTAATATGTCCAAAAAGTGCATATTTTTGTCACTACAAGCTCCACAGACTTACTGGCCTGACATCTGAAATGATTTAAAAGGCTAAGAGGGGGGAGGAGGAATCTATGAATGTTTTAATTCATTTAATTTAATGTGTTAATTTATTTACCACTATTTCAAGCTTGAGAAATTTCATTCATACATATATATCCACAGAGCAAAAAAGGAAAAGAAAAAAGGAGAAAAATTGTTTTGATGTAGAATCTATTTTTCTTCTTCCTATTGATTTTATTTCCTTCTCCCTATTACTTCTCCTCTTATGTGGAATACCTCCAGAATTTGCGTTATCATCTTAAATTTACCACTATTTACTACATGAGTAGAAATTATGCCAATTAAAAAGGGGTTCTTCAGTTTAAGCCATTTTCTGTAACTATATTTTTAGAAGATCCTATGACAACTTTTTGAATAATTTCATATTAAGAGGGCTTCCTACTAAGCTTAAGGCTTTTTCCATGATGTCATATATGCCAAAGGATACTGACTTCTGATTGATAAAATGAAGGTTAAATGCAATCTGTGTCCCTCCCTATGGCTTTTCATGAAGTCCTGCTATTTCTAAGTCTTTATCTCCTACCTCCCTAGCATATTCTCTTTCTGCCCAAAGTAATTTTGGCCCCCTCTCCATAAGTCTGTTATGAAAGTCCATAACTTCCCATTCAGCCTTCTTTCTTTTGCATATGCAGTATCACAAGCTTGGTAAAAAGCCCACTGACTTGTGTGTACATATTAATTTGCAAATAAACGGAACAATACCTATGTATTTGCCTAATCAATGAACTACACAATGAACTTCCAGTGTTACAATAAAAACAAAGGAATTTCATTTCCTGAGGAAATATCATCATCATCTTGGGACAGTTTTCACTTGTTTTCACATTTTAATTAGTCAATCAACAAACACTTATTAAGCCCTACTACAAGCCAGGCATTGCATTAAGTTCTGAGCATGCAAAGACAAAAGTGAACAATTCTTTGCCTTTAAAAAGTTAACATTCTGCTGGAGAGACAGCATGTATATACATACATACTTATATATACACACAAAATAGATACAGAAGGATACTACCAACATAAAGGATCAGGAAAGTAGGTGGTGATTGACTAAGTATTAAAGGAAGATAGAGATTATAAGAGGTAAAGGTAAGGAGAGAGTCCATACCAAGAATGGGGACTTGGAGGGAGGGGAGGAGGAAAAGTTACTCTACCTAGATGCTATGTCTTCATTGCCAATAAATTAAATTTGACCAAAAAAAGTTCAGTGTTAGGGCAGCTAGGTGGTGCAGTGGATAGAGTACCAGTCCTGAAGTCAGGAGGACCTAAGTTCAAATCTGGTCTCAGACACTTCCTCGCTGTGTGACCCTGGGCAAGTCACTTAACCCTAATTGCCTCAGCAAAAAGCCAAAAAAAAAAAAAAAAAAAAGTTCAGTGTTGTGAATTAGGTAAAAAGAACAAAGGCTCAGGTAGGAGTTGTGAAAGTTCTACCCTAGACCCAGTTCCATTATTAATCATCTGAGTAGTCTTGAACAAGTCAGTTCTATGAGCTTCAGTTTCCTTATCTAATAAAATTTTGGACTAGCTGATCTGAAAGATTCCTTCTAGCTCTAAATCATATAATTTTGCTCTACCCTCACTACATCATTCATGCAAAGACATTTTTATAGAATGTTTCATAGCCAAAAAGACGCAAAGCATAGTTTTAATACCTGGGCTAATTTCTAACCTGTAAAAAATCACTTCTAGCCTAAAGGCTTTAAAAAGATATGCAAATGATCAGATTCATTTTATAGATGTATCCATAATAGGAAAAGATGAAGAAAAAAATTATAGTACTGTTATTCCTATAAATCAGGAGCAAGAAATTTCTTTTTCTTGATCTAGTCTTTGACTTAATTTTACCTGGTTAAGGGAAAGTAGTATAAAAAGCAATTACTCTATCCACAGATGAGAATTCAGGGCAAAAAAAATTTCCCTGGTAAGCAGTTATTTCTTCAGAACCTTTAAAATTACACTCAATTCCGTTCATCAAATTCCATCCATAAACATTTATTAAACACCTACTCTATGCAATGTATCATGCTAGGTACTTAGGATACAAAACCAAAAAAGAAACAGTTCCTTTTTCAAGGAACTTATATTTACAAGGAGGAAATAACTTGAACGCAAGTATGATTTAAGGAAAACTGAGTGAGTACTAATGGTTGAAAGAAATCAAAGACAACTTTATCAGTGTGTCATATTAGTTGAAGAGATGAGTAGCTTTGATTCCTAAAATCAATGATGATTCCGCTCATGGTTTATTGTTATTCCTACTATATAATATCCTCTGTAAAGTTAAATTAGGATAGATATTTTAAAATCTGATTTAATTGACACACAAAAAAATTTTTTCAGGGAGTCATTTTCTTTACTCTTTAGCTATACTACACTATCTAATCCCGGGCAAGTTTTTAAATTTCTTTAAATCTCAGTTTTCTCATCTGTGTTGATTGTGCATCAATGCAGCCTCTGAAGTAGAGATGCAACAAAGTATGAATCAATTTTCTGCTGCTTGTGCTAATGTTGGAGTAACAATTAACACCAAGAAAACAGGTCCTCCATCATCCAGCATCACACCATCCATATGTGGAACCATTAGTTACAGTAAATGGTGAAGTTTTGAATGTTGTGGATAAATTCTTTTACATTGGCTGCATACTTTCCAGGGATGGTTGTCCATATTGATAATGAGATTGGCACATGTGTTGGCAGAACTAGTTCAGTGTTTGGGAGGCTCCCAAGGAAAGTGTGGGAGAGAACAGGTTAATACCTCTCAAGACTGACTACCAAACTGAAGGTCTGCAAAGCTGCTGTGCTGATCTCATTGTTGTATGCTTGTGGAACCTGGACAGCATACCACCATCATGCCAGGAAACTGAATCGCTTCCATTTGAATTGTTTTAGGAAGATTCTGAAGATCACCTGGAAGGATCAGATACCAAACACTGAGATTCTTTCTCATACTAAACTGCCAAGCATCCAAACTCTAGTAGAGAGCACAACTCTATTGGACTGGCCACGTTGTTCAAATGCCAAATCTATGCTTGCCCGCCAAAAAAATATTTTATGGAGAGCTCACCCAGGGCAAGTGCTCACAAGATGGTCAGAAAAAGCAATACAAGGACACTCTCAAGGTCTCTCTTAAGAACTTTAAAATCAATTGTATGACATGGGAGACACTGGCACAAGACTGCACAGCATGGCGGGCCCTCAACAGAAAAGGGGCCATGCTCTTTGAGCAAAGCAGAATTGAATCAGCCCAAAGGAAAAGTGAGATGTGCAAAATTAGAAAAGCCACCCAAATGTTCATAGGGACTATTTGTGTCCAACCTGTGGCAGAGCATTCTGAGCTCACATTGGTCTGATCACAGTCAGACACACTGTAACAAACTAATGTCATTTTGGTCCTCTTTGAAAATGAAGGACGGTGACCAAGCCATCCTCATCTGTGTAGCATCATCTCTCAGATATTTCCCAATTCGCACCAGTAGGATGGGTACCTTGGAACAGGTAATGAACTCACTTTCTGGGTATAACTCTGTAAATGGAAATTCCTAATACTCTAGTTCACAAGCCCCCACTGGTCTTATTCCTATTAACAATCATCGACCAGACTTAACTCTTGCAAGGGTATTTAATAGGATGGTACAATAAAAACAATTGGTGCAAACATTGATCTCAAAAGCCTCAAGTAAAAAGGGTCAAAATTAAAGTACATTAGTAGCAAGGCCTACATGTAGAATAAATACAAAAATTGGAAAAGAATATGTTATATTCCTTAAACTTAATGACTTGGAATTCATTTTATTTGTTTATAAAGTCCTTATTGGGTATAGTATCTCCAGAAGGGCTGCACTAATGACTGCAGGATATTAGAAGGTTCAGGGTTGAGATTTTGTTGGTATAATCCTCAATTAGCTCCCATGCTATGTTGCTGTGAATTGGCATAAACTAGGTGTGGCCCTGGGGCTTGGGGAAGAAGCTTGTCTCAACTCCCTCAACTGCCTGAAAGCTTAGTGAGGAAGGAGGTAGCTTTTTCAGCCCTTTTTACCAGAAAATCTAGCTGTAATGTCACCTCAGGCTGATCTAGAAGCTTAAGTAGGCAGGAAGTGATTTGTTCTGGCTCTTCAGGCAGTCTAGATCTGACCAGCCACAAGTAGTGATGAGAGATTTACATATGCTGCTTTCTCTCCTCTCTTCCCTTCTCTCCTCTTCTTCCTTTTCTTCTTCTTCCTCCTCCTCCTCTTTGTCCCTCCCTCCCTTTATCTTCCCCTTCCTCCTCTCTCCCTCTCCCTCTTTCTCTCTTCCTCTCTCTCTCTCTCTCTCTCTCTCTCTCTCTCTCTCTCTCTCTCTCTCTCTCTCTCTCTTTCTCTCTCTCTCTTTCTGTTTCTGTCTGTCTGTCTGTCTCTGTCTCTGTCTCTGTCTGTCTCTCTGTCTCTTTCTCTCTCTGTCTCTCTCTCTCTCTTTCTCTCTCTTCTTTCCTCCCCTTCTCCAAAATCAATACAAGTAATTTTTCATCTTATCTTATTAAGATAACCTCATTCCTCTAGAATTACATGAATCAACAAGAAGAAACTATACTGTACATGGGATGAAAATGATAGGAACTTTGGGGGAAATGATCACTTCATCTTAAAGTATGTGACAGAGTATAGAAAAATTGAGTTTAGTCTGAGCAGAGTAGATTTCAAAAAGTTCAGAAGAAGAATAGGCTCCAATGGCCTAAAATTCTATAGGTGGTATATATAACTGGATTTAAATAAAGTCCTCATGATTTCAGGGCCAGTGTTCTATCTACTGCTTCATTTAGTTGCTCTTCTGTGTGTGTGTGTGTATTTTTAGATTTTCATTTTTTCATACCATCTATAGAATTTTAGACCATTGGAGTCATTAGGCAAGTCACTTAACCCAATTTGTTTCACCAAAAAATAATAATATATACAGAAGATGGAAGAAATGCCAAGTAACAAGACTGCAAATAAAAAAAATACTGAACAGTGAAACAAGCAGTGTCAAAAATGCTAAAGTCAAGAATATACTGAGGCTACCAAGAAAAGTGAATAAAAACAAAAAGATTTTTTTCACCCAGCTAGATAAAGGAAAAGAAGAAGGCAATCCAGCTTCAAAAGTGGTAACTTCAGAGTCTGAGGAACTAAGTTCAAATCACACTTCTGATACTGATCATTTGTGTATTAATTGCTAAGTCTTAGCCTTTCCTCACTTTCCTCATTGGTAAAATGAAGAGATGAAGAGAGAAGGAAAAAGTAATAAGCATTTATATGATACTATTAGCCAGGCACAATGCTGTGTTTTTATTTTTTTTATTATCTTATGTAGCTCCCCCATCCAATCCTGGATAATAGATATTATTATTATCTCTATTTTTCAGGAGAGGAAAGTGAAACGGTCAGAGGCTAAGTGACCTGACTCAGTCACATAGCCATAGCTTCACTTGAACTCAGGGATTTCTAATCCAGGCCTAGTACTGGAGCTACTGTATTAGGTTGTTGAAAGGTCTTAAATTTAGACCATATGAGAATCAATTAAAGGACCTTGAGATGCTCAACTTGGAAAACAGAAGATTTAAGAAGGCTATAGAAGTAACTGAAGGGCTTTTCTGTGGAAGATGGACTATATTTATTCTGTTTGATCCTAGATAGCAGAACCAAGAACAAGGGATAGAAGCTGAAGAGATAAATTCAACCTTAATGTCAAGAAAACTATTAGAACTATTAAAAAGTGGGATAGAATTTGTTGGGAGAGAGAGGGTCCCCCTTCATTGTAGGTCTATAGGCAAATGCTCAATGGCCACTTGGTTTTTTTTGTATACATATTTCCACACATCATTGTTGTGCAAGAAAAATCGTATCTACAAGAAAGAAAAATCAGATAAAGGAAACACACTGAAAGCAAACATCAATCGAGAGCATGAAAATGTTATGTTGTGGTCCACATTTCACATACCTTTCTCTGGGTGTATATGGCTTTCTTCAGTGAACAATTGGAAGTGGTTTGAAGTATTTCATTGTTGAAGAGAGCCATGTCCATCAGAATTGATCGTCATACAATTGTAATCTAGTGTTTGATAAACCCAAAGACCCCAGTTTTTGGGATAAAAACTCACTATTTGACAAAAACTGCTGGGATAATTGGAAACTAGTCTGGAAGAAATTAGGCATTGACCCATACCTAACACCATATACCAAGATAAGGTCAAAATGGATTTATGATCTAGGCATAAAGAATGATATTATAAACAAATTAGAACAATGTAGGATGGTTTACCTCTCAGACCTGTGGAGGGGGAAGGAATTTGTGACCAAAGAAGAACTAGAGGTCATCATTAATCACAAAATAGATAAGTTTGACTATATCAAGTTGAAAAGTTTTTGTACAAACAAAATGAATGCAGACAAGATTAGAAGGGTAGCAGTAAACTGGGAAAATATTTTTACATCCAAAGGTTCTGATAAAGGCCTCATTTCTAAAATATATCGAGAATTGACTCAAATATATAAGAATTCAAGCCATTCTCCAATTGACAAATGGTCAAAAGATATGAACAGACAATTTTCAGACGAAGAAATTGAAACTATTTCCGGTCACATGAAAAGGTGCTCCAAGTCACTATTGATTAGAGAAATGCAAATTAAGACAACTCTGAGATACCACTACACACCCGTCAGATTGGCTAAAATGACAGGAAATGATAATGATAACTGTTGGAGGGGATGTGGGAAAACTGGGACACTGATACATTGTTGGTGGAACTGTGAACGGATCCAACCATTCTGGAGAGCAATTTGGAGCTATGCTCAAAAAGTTATCAAACAGTGCATACCCTTTGACCCAGCAGTGTTTCTACTGGGCCTATATCCCAAAGAGATTTTAAAGGAGGGAAAGGGACCCACATGTGCAAAAATGTTTGTGGCAGCCCTTTTTGTAGTGGGAAGAAACTGGAAATTGAAAAGATGCCCATCAATTGGAGAATGGCTGAATAAATTATGGTATATGAATGTTATGGAATATTATTGTTCTGTAAGAAATGACCAACAGGAGGATTTCAGAGAGGATTGGAGGGACTTGCATGAACTGATGCTGAGTGAAATCAGCAGAACCAGGAGAACATTATACACAGCAACAAGACTATACGATGATCAATTTTGATGGACATGGTTCTCTTCAACAATGATGTGATTCAAACCAGTTGTTCTGCGATGAAGATAGTCATATACATCCAGAGAGAGGCCTGTGGGAACTGAGAGTGAACCACAACACAGCATTCTAACGCTTTCTGTGAATATTTCCATGCATTTTGTTTTCCTTCTTAGGTTGTTTTTTCCTTCTTCTCTTTTTAGATCTGATGTTTCTTGTGCAGTAAGATAACTGTATAGATATGTATACATGTATTTTATTTGTCATATAATTTATCCTATCTAGCATGTATTAGATTACCTGTCATCTAGGAGTGGTGGGGGGAAGGAAGGGAAAAGCTTGGGGAAAAAAAGTTTTTGCAGAGGTCAATGTAGAAAAATCACTCATATGTTTTGTAAGTAAAAAGCTTTTAATAAAAAAAATGTACATTAAAAAAAAAAAGAATTGATCGTCATATACTATTGTTGTTGCCATGTATAATGATCTCCTGGTTCTGCTCATTTCACTCAGCATCAGTTCATGCAAGTCTCTCCAGGCCTCTCTGAAATCATCCTGCTGGTTGTTTCTTATAGAACAATAATATTCCATAACATTCATATACCATAATTTATTCAGCCATTCTCCAATTGATGGGCATCCATTCAGTTTCCAGTTTCTTGGCCACTTGTTTCTATGTTGTGCTGGGATTTGCTTGGGTATGGGTTGTACTAGAAAGACACTGAAGACACAAATCTGCAATGATGTGATTCAATTATACTGAAATGCACCTCCATCCTAACTGCTTCTGGCTATAACTGACTATTCGTCTCAACCATACCACATGGGCAGCTACTCTGTACCACCTGTACCTCCTCTTCCTCTTGGTCTCTCAGCTGGAATGATGGAGCTCCATTAACAGTTGCTGACTGTTGAGTATGACCCCCAACCAGCTCATAAAGGTCTGTTTACATCTTGTTCTGCCTGTGTTCTTCCCTAGGAAATCTTTCCTGGAAAGCTGCCTTTGTCGTCAGCTATGTAAACACTGAATCAGTAGCACATGGATATTATCATGATTCTTTCCACATAGAAATTTTACAAGAGCATCCTTTTGATCATGGATGTTCTCATCAAGATGCTCCTTCCCTGGATTCCCATGGCAACCAAAGATGATATTGTAAGATTTCTCATACTATGATCTTTCTGACCTTTTCAATTCAAAGTGAAGGCCCCAATTTGTATCACATTTCCAAATAAGTTTCTTCTCAGTCCTTCACATGAAAACTTGTTAATTCACAGCATCCCAATGACAGTCCTATACCAATACCTCATTAGGGTACAGAGTTTATTCTGGATCACTGGGATCTGAAGCTCATTTGACAGCCTGTGCTACCAAATATTGGTTTTACCAATCTGATAATAAAAGTTAATTATCTTTTTAATTATATATTATTATTATTTATATATTTTTATATTTTACATACTATTTATACATAATAACAATTGTTATTAATTATATTATTATTAACTAATTACAATCACTGGCCCTTAAGTTGAATTTTATATTATGCAAGCTATTTCATTATAAAATTTTACTATGATATTATTACTATTATAGTCCTCATTTTAAAATTGAGGAAACTGAAACCTTTGGAGGTTAGGTGACTTAAAAACAGTGACTAAAGTCAATTAATCAATAAGTATTTATTAACTGCCTGTACGTGATAGGTACTAAACACTGGGACTACAAAAAGAATTAGAAAACTTAGGAATTAAAACTAGTAAAATTTTAAAATGTAATTCATTTAAAATAACAATGATAAACCCTTTACCTATTACCATATATTTATGAAAATACTATATTTCTAAAACAAAAAAAAAGAGAAAAGTAGCATTTTTTGAAACCTGGATTCTCCTATCTGCTCTTCTATATTCAAAATGTGCCTATAAAATGGAAATATAGGGCTAGATTATTTTCAAGGTCCATTCTGGTGAAAAATCCATGACCTTCAATTTACAGATGGGAAAACTAAGGCTTTAGAGCCTACAAAGTCATCAGGTACTGGAACTAATGCTTAAATTCAGACCCACTCCTCTATTCTATGACTGGTATTCACGCTCCTGGGTTTTCCATCCCATCTAATTCCCAACATCACTCATAATCTTTCTTGTCCTACACTAACACTGCATCCCACTCAAATCATCACAGGCCTATTAAAATACTCTCCAGGAGACTTTTATAAGACCCAAGCTCTGGCCGATAAGCATTGCTTCCCATTTTGTTGTCCAGTCGTGTCTGACCTTTCATGACCTTATCAAGTGCTGGCCCAATGCTAACAGCTCCCTGCTTAGATATTCATGGCAATAACTATCATTATCTGTGGACATCTCTTTGCCTTATGCTTATTTAGTTAGAATGCATATTCACAGCCTTCCTCTCCAATCCAAGCTTTTCTTCAGAGGAGAAAAAAAAAAGGAAAACATTGTACAAACTGTGTGATCCAGTAATTTTCTTATGATAATAGTAAACTTTTGATTTCAAATTGTCCTGTCATTGACCTTAAAATTTTATAGTATCCTAAGCAGGTAAGCTTGAAATATGGTAGCTGAAATTTTATTTCCAACCAGCAGGGAAAGTGAAGGAAGAGATGACAGAGATATTGATAAATACAAAAATCATTTTATGGGAATCTCCTATATGCGAACCCTAGCTAGAAATTAGCTGGTAGAAATTTAGTCCACTGACAAATGGATATTACAGGCCAAGAACCTGACCCTATTTGTTATGAGGGCCAAAGATTATAAATCATACAATCTTCCTGGTGACTATGAGCACCCACTCGATATCAATATGTGTCCCAGTGAAACACCAAACTCTATGGTTCTCAGAGATGTGACTAATTCTATTCTCAAACTCTGCCCTTTTCTGAGTAATAGCTCTTGTTTAAACAATCTAGGTATGTGGTTTTTGTAAATATATTCAACTAATCTCTTGGCTCAGCCTTTACCCATTGAAAGATACCTCTTCCTTTCCCTAATATATTTCCTTGTATTCTAATGATATTAGCTTGACATAATATAGCCAATCATATAAATAATAATAAATAAAATAAATAACTATATGAACTATTCCTACCAGGAAATGACCTTTGAAATTTGGGGGCTAGTCATCCCCAGTGAATTTGAAAATTTTGACTTCCAAAAAAGTCAATATTTAGAGAGTTGAGCCTTTGGCTACTTCTCCTTACTCAGCATTCTATTGCTGTCTTGGACCTTTCCTCTGGTTTCTTCTCAGTATGATGACTGATTGGTGGGGTAGAAGTATAAGGTTACAATCAATCCTCAGAATAAATCTAAATGCAGGAAAAGCTTAAATAGAAAGAGAGTCCTCCTGCACTGCCACATCTCTTTGAGTCCCTCCGCCTTTGATGATCTGTCTAGCTATGTCTTCCCTACATCATTTCCATGCCATCTGGAGCACTTCACCCCTCAACAGTAGAAAATGGGCTCACTTTCAAAATATTTATAGGTAAGACTGCCCTGAGACACCTGATGAATGAGGCATGAACAGAGCCTCAAAAAAAAAGAATATAGGATGAAGTGAAGCAGACATTTTCTCTCCTTTCTGGGCAGTTCTGGTAAAAGGCAGACACCAGATCTCCCATTCTCTATGATTTTACTGTTCTCTCCCTTCCTCTTTTTTTATAATTATCAAGTCAAAAAATCATGTCATTCTATTTTCTTTCTCTCCCTATAAACAGAAGCTCAACTTCTTCCTGTCTTTACCACAGGATTCTACCAAAACAAACCAAATACCGACATTTTCAGAATTTTGGAGACTTTCTAACATTGCTGGCTCTCTCTCTCTTCTTTCATTTTCTTTTGTTTTATATCTTATCCCTCACCCCTTATCTAGAACATCTACACACACACCCACACACACCCACCCACCCACACACACACCCACACACACACACACACACAAAGTATTTCCTTTCATTATGGTATTTTGAGGCTTAGTACTATTTAAGATATATGGCCTTATGCCTGATGTACCCAATGGAAAAAAAGGTGTAAACATGTATGACACATTCATACATATATAAACACATACATCTCTAAACAAATGTACTTAATATAATTATCAAGTTAAGCATTATTCTATTTATATACTGTAAGCAATTTTTAATAATATTTGCACATTCTTGTTAAGCTTTAATTTCCACAAATTAATTCAAATGTTTTCTAGGTCTTTAACAATGTATAATTAATTACATTTTCCTATAGAAGTGTAATTCTTTATTAAAATTACAAATCGGTTAACAGATGAATAACAAAAGAGATGGATGGAGAGATGAAATTGGCAGTAAGAGTCAAAGAAAAATGAATACCAATATGACACCTCTTCACTTTAAACTTGAACTCTAATTAATCACTATTTAACTCAATTTTCCAACTATACACTTATTCTGAATCTTTTCTTAGGGTCAGTCATCTTTGAGGCAAATATTTGCTCTGACACTGGTATTATATAAGCAACCTCTGATGAACTAAATTTAACTGAATTGAAATTAAGTTATTTGAATTGAATTGAATCAGAGGGCAACATTATTTTTGTCTTCCTCTGGAATAGAATATATTTCAGATAATTCATTCATCTGCCCAAACATTTTAGTTGCATTTTGAAGAGACAGAGACAGAGAGAGAAAAAAAGAGAGAGACAGAGATAGAACACCTTTGAACAAGTGGTTTCTTCTGTATTACAATAAATATTTTTAAACATAAACTATATATTAGGCACTGTACTGAGTGCACAGTGACACAAACAGAAGCAAAAACAGTCCCTGCCCTCAAGAGATTCGTATTCTAATGGGAATCACAATATATCATATACAAGATACACAGAAATTAGGGGAAATGCAGTCTCCAAGGGAAAGGCACTAGTGCCTAGAAAAAACCTTTTGTAAAAAAGTGGGATTTTAGTTGTCTTGAAGTGGAAACTGAGGCAAAAATACAGAAGAAGAGCATTTCGGATACACTGTACAAAGGCACAGAGATGGAAGATGTAGTTTCATGAGTAAGGAAGAATAAATATTCCATTTGCATCATTTGCATCTACATGCATGCATATATTTGCATCAAGGGCTAAGTGAAAGGGAATAAAGTGAAAAAAAAATAGAAAGGTAGAAAGTGGGAAGATTATGAAGGGTTTAAATGCCAAAGAGTTTCTTTTTCAGTTCTAGGAAGTCATTGGAGTTTACTGATGGGCGGCTGTGACATAGACTTATACTTTAAGAAAATTACTTTGACAGATGTGTTGGAGGATGAATGCAGTGGGGAAAAACTTGAGGCAAGGAGACCAATTAGAAGGCCATTACAAAAGTTCAGAGAGAGACGATAAGGGCCTAAACTATATTGGTAGCTGTGGGACTGGAAAACAATGCTTTAAAAGCAAAAATGACCAAATTTAGCAACAGATTGAATTTGTGGGATGAAAGTAAAGAATAAAGAATTAGATTATTATTGTGAACTTGGGTGACTGGATGATGGATCCCTCAATAAGAGTAAGAAAGAGAAGAGGGGAAGGATGGGAATAATCAGTTCTGTTTTGGATATATTGAGTTTGATATGTCTGAGATACATGTACTTTGATGTTCAAAAGGCAGATGGGGACATGGGACTGTATAAGAGATAGGTGGAGACTAATAAATAAATCTAGGAATCATCTACAGATGATCACTGAACTTATGGGAGCTGATAAGATGACAAAGTGAGATACCATAGAGGGAAAAGGTCCAGGAAAACACCCACAGCTATAGACAAAGTTCTAGAAAAAGACAGAAGGGATGAACAGGTTGGAGGAAAACCAGGAGAGAGCAATGTTATAAAAAACCTAGAGGAGAGAAGGTAATCAACAAGTGATTTGCAAGAGAGGTCATCAAAGGCAAGGACTGAAGAAATGTCATTGCATTTGCTATTGAGAAATCATTAGCAAGGAGAGAAGAAATCATTGGCAAGGAGAGAACAATTTCAGTTGAATGATAATTTCAAAAACCAGATTGTAGAAGTTTTAGAAGAAAGTGAGAAAAGAGGAAGTGGAAGTCCCTTTTGTAGGCAATTTTCTCAGATAGGATCAAATATCTGTCAATATTATATATTACACAGGGTAGCACAATGGATAGAGAGGTAGGTCTGGAGTTAGGAAGACTCCTCGTTCCAAATTCAAATCCAACCTCAGACAATTATTAGCTGTGTGATCTTGGGCAACTTAACCATATTTGCCTCAATTTTCTCATCTATAAAATGAGCTGGAGAAAAAAAATGGCAAAAGACTCCAGCATCTTTGCCAAGGAAATCTCAAATGGGGTCACAAAGAATTAGATATGACTGAAACACTAAAAAAATACATTATGTATTATCCCTTTGATCTCCCAGGACCACCAACATCTTTATAAATCAGAGCATGACAGAAGGAATCTGTAAACCTGTAGATAAATCCCAGCTTTAACACTCTCCTTGTTACAAGACTGTGGCTCATCAGTAAAATGGAGATAAAACTGCTGGCCTCATGGAGTTGTTAGATGAAAGTAGTTTATAAACCTTAAAGAGTTGAATAAATGTAAGTTATTCTATAATCAAAGGAAATTAGATTATTCTGAAAGGAGTTATGCTTTACCAAGTCATTCTGATTACCCTTTAGTATTTTATACTGTTAAAGGTACACAAAAATTAAGTTAGCTTAGAAATATAGCAAATTGTTTTTATTATATGCTTCTAGTCTTGGGATCTTAAAATATTACTTCAATCAACAGGAGTTTATGTATTTTTGTAGAACTAATTTTCTTATTTATATTGTACTATTCCCATAAAATCCAGAAGCCTAAGGGATATAGAGTCCAGATGTGGCAGCAGATGCAATGAGTCAGACATCTGGTCAGAATGAACAACTTGGTAAATACTCAAAGTCCACCCACATGGACCAGGTGATCAGAACAGCAGAGAAATCATAGCAAAATTTCTCACAAATTTTATTCTAGGACCTGAATAATTTCTTGCCTCAATATGTCTAATTTCAATCAACCCATACCAACCAAGTTCATTCATTTTGCCCCACTACTTTTCACAATGCAAATATGAGAATGATATAAGTGATCATTTAATTAACAACTCCTTTTTTTGAAAATCTACAAAATAATTTATTTCATTATTAACATTAATGGTATCAAACTCAAATAGACTCTAGAACCACTAATCCCTACATAAGGATCCCTGTAAGCAACATATTGACTTAGTTTTAAAATGTATATTGTCTGTGTTCCATTGTATTTTAGTTTATTTTTGTTAAATATTTCCCAATTACATTTTAATCTAGTTCTGGCTGTATTTGGGAGTGTTGCCAGTTGGTGGTATTGTTTTACACCTCTGATTTACATAGTAACTTTATGCTGAGGAAGAAAGTTGCAATCAAAATGCCATATTTAAAAAAAAACAACTCTAGATTAAACTGGAAATTTCTTTTGAGTTTTTCCCCAGTATCTGATGTTAAAGTCCCTTTTAGGGTGGTCTTACCTACACCAGGAGGTGAGAAAAAGTGCTATTATTTTTTTCAAACTCTAACATAATTTATAGATCCATTCTACCTAAGGCTCAAGAAAGAAAGATTTTTCTCTGAAGAAAAAAAACAGAACAGATATTAATGGTAGTACAAAGCAGAATGCCTTCAAGAACCAAAGGAGTTGGGGAAAGGGCTGGGGTGGGGGGCTAGAAATCAATAAAAAAGATATGGTGTTCTAGTTTAGTAGTGACACAAGCTATGAGAAAAGCAATTTACAAGAAAGAAATCGATCTTTTCTCATAAATGTAGCCACAGGATGTCACAAGTTTACATATCGGAAACTGAATCTCGAAAGAACACAGAGATAAATGAAGCATCCACCAGAGCTAACATCCACCTCAAACAATGTCGAAGACAAATAAGCTTGCCAAGTTGATGAACATTCCTTCTTAAAAACCATATTTTCCCTTCTATCCAAGAAAGGGAAGGAAAAAAAATCCTCTATAATGCATGGGTGTGTGCTGGTGCACTTTTCTTCTAAATAGTAAGTGATATTAATAGGAGGGTTTTTTCTTCCTCAATTCTAAATGGAGACTGGAGTCTCATTTTAGTTACCATGTGAAAAAAAGAGTGCCAGCTTTCTCCATATAGTCAATAATTGTAAAGTGATATTTGATGACCCTCGATGCCTTTAATTATTACAATGTGCTGCCTGGGGATTTAAAATTTGAGGTGGATGATAGACTGGCTTTTCTGAAGAGAAAAATAACTTGAAATTTAAATAGCAGTGTTAGTTGTCCAAGTTTAAAAAAGAGATATAAATAACAACCTGCTCCTCAAGGGACAATCAAAACTGTCTAAATCCCAGGTTCTTCTCCACTATATACCGATGGGATGACATCCGTGACAAAACAAACCTTTTGTAAAATATCAAACTGTTCCCACCAAAACTAACAACTTGAGGGATTTTTGAAGACAGGTTCAAGCCATTTTGCAGCTAGCTGTTTAATTTTTAGTTGCAGTGAAGAGAAGAAGCTGCTTATAAGCATCTGCTTAATTAAGATGAAAAGATAAGGATTTTTCTACCTCTGACTCAGGTCCTAGCATAAGCATTTGCACCCAGTAGGTGTTTAGTAAATATATCTTCATTTAAACATGAGCTCCTTGAAGGCACAAAGTATTTTTACCTTTCTTTATAGCCTAGGACTTAACAAAGTACTTGACATTGTAAGCACTTAATGTAGTAATAAATGCTCGTTGACAGATGGAAGGAAGGAGGGTGAGAGGAAAGAAAAGCAAAGGAAGGAAGGAAGGAAGGAAGGAAGGAAGGAAGGAAGGAAGGAAG
>JAJPUD010000689.1:23876-71184 GCA_023553655.1 Myrmecobius fasciatus | reverse complement strand
ATATATATATATACTTAAAATTTTTTGTTGTTCAGTCATTTCTTATGTTTGACTCTTTATTCCCCCACTTGGAGTTTTCTTGGTACAGATACTGGTTTACAATTTCCTTCCTCAACTAATTTTGCACATAAGGAAATTGAGGCAAACAGAGTTAAATGATTTGCCCAGGATCACAAAGCCAGTAAGTGGCTGAGGCCAGATTTGAATTCAGGAAGAAGAATCTTTCTGACTCCAAGTCAGGAACTCTATCCACTGTACCACTTAGCTATTCATAGTTAAAATAGACAATATTTTTCCACTCAGGAAAGATTCATACTTATAAACCATAGAAGATTTATTGCTGATTATAACAGAGATTATTCACTATAATACTGTAAGGCACATGTGGATGGGTCAGTTCACAGAAGGCATCTGTGGATGTGATCTGGAATTTGGCCCAATCTGAGGAAAATAAGAAGGTCATAGTGACAAAAATAAGCAGCCTAGCTGGAGAGAGGGGCAGGCAAGACACTAGACTGCCAAGACTGAGTTTATCTCTTACCTCCAGAAGAATATCTGGCTAGAATTCTATCTCTCTATCACTCCTAAAATATCTCTAATCTGGAATATCATTCTGAGGGTTTAGAATGAAAGCCAGGAGAGATGAGCCTTTAACTTAAAGTCACCAACTTAGATTTTTCCCACCAAAAGCTGGTTCTGTTAAAAAAAATCAGAAATAATTATTAAACATCTTTATCAAATAAAGCAGCAAATAGAAATAACAGAAGTTATATAGATTAGATGACAATGATATACTAACAAATATACAAGATTAAATGAATACTTCAATTGGAAACAAAACAATCTCTCA
The DNA here is from genome assembly GCA_023553655.1 of Myrmecobius fasciatus. NCBI lineage: Eukaryota > Metazoa > Chordata > Mammalia > Dasyuromorphia > Myrmecobiidae > Myrmecobius > Myrmecobius fasciatus. Next base: position 70,334 of record JAJPUD010000689.1, on the reverse strand, counting down.
GTTCAAACCAGGAGAGAAAATGAAGAATCTGCTTTCAACAGTCTCTAAGCATGCAATCACTGAAAGTTAGAGGACATAATAGAGACTGTCTCTCCTATAGGTCTTCTGCTCAACTGGTCCAATCTGCCATTCATATCCCAGTTCTCTATCGATCTCTCAAGATGTCTCTCGAAGCATATTTCTAACAGTTTGAAGGAAGTCCTTTCTCTTCTCACCTGGAGTGTAGTTCATCATCCTCTCAGGTAATCATCTCCTTATTCACTGAGATAGTATCAGGACACTGCTCACCAAATAGGAAGAGGTTTTATAATATTACCAGTCCTAAGAAGAAATCAGTGAAATGGCAAAGGTACAGAACCATATTGCAATATAGTGTTTTTGTTGTTTAAAAAAAAAAGTCAACTCCCTATAATTAGTTAGGACCTATTATTGTCCATCTTTCTCACTAAAAGCTTTGTAATGTTGGATGTTTGCTGCCTTTATTTGTGCTTGAATCATATCTAAAAGCCTTTATTTATGCCTGAACCATATCTAAAAGCCATCTATTTCAGTGATAGCCTTTGTTGGACTGGAAATCATTTAGATCCATTAATTCTAAACTAAAATTTTGCAAGTGAGATTCACATATGCTAGCAAACTGGTTGGGTCCTTGAAATGAATGATTAAGGGTGACCTATGACAAATTCTAAATTGAATCTAGCACTACCATTGCTTATAGAACCAAGAAGAATTCAAATAAATTGGAATAAGCTTGCAAGGCGGTAATTAGTTGACCCTTCAGTGAAATGGAGAGATTATTTTTTAATTTTCAAAAAAATGAGTCAAATATGTAGGAGGGAATGCAACACCCAAACACCTGGCTTCCATGTCAGAATTTAATAAAAGCTCTTTTGCATATGGTTTGACAAGAGAATGATCCTGACTGTCTCAATTATATGTTCCCACTACTACCTCCATCACAGAGTAGAATAACATTTTTAAAAACTTATCCAAAAACTGTCTCCTTCATACAAATTATGGTAAATAAGTGCATCAAGAAGAACCAGTAATAAATCACAGGCAGGAGCATTCAAAAAACAGGTGATTCCCTCCAGCTATTTTGGAAAAAATTTTCTCAAATTTTTGTAGACAAAGAAAATATCTTAAAATTTTTATAAACAAAATAAGTCACTGTACTGTATATATGGTTGAGGGACCTCTAGTCTTTATTGTAATACTATAATTTCCAGTTAACAAATGTCATAAATATTTGTTTAGATTTTTAAAATGTTGACTTCAAAGGAGAATAGGGAAAACAAGCTGAATCTGCATAGTTTAATAGCTCTAGCTACTGTAGATAATGCTGCAATGTCCACAGCATAACAGCAATCTCCAAGAGACTACCCAGCAAAGCAGCAGTATTAACATGAACTATTTCTGTGACTTCTTGAATCACATTCCATGATGCCCTTACTAGTTGGCACAGAGAATTAAAAAAACCTCAAATCTATATGACTATATGTTGCTTCTGAAACAAGAAATCTTTGAAAGTAAATATCTTTTCATATCCTTTGCATCAAAAGACATTACTAGTGACTTTTTAAAAAAAAATACCCCTTACTGCAGTGATTCCTATCATCCTTAAAAATGAGTTGGTTGTAAACTGATTTTACTGGGAGAAGTTGACATAAAATAGGAACTAGGTTTGATGCTTAAAGCAAATGGAAACAGAACTATAAATATACACAGTGATTTAAAGAAAGCTTGGTTGTCAATAAAGAGACCCAAATAATGACAATTCACATTCTAAAGAGCAAAGAAAATCCCATTAACCATGCAGAAGAGACCATGTCTGACCTGGAGTCAGAAACTGAAACCAATCTTTGTCCAAGTGGCCCAAAAGAAAAAAAGGGATAGAGGTTTCTCTTTGATATAACCAGTTCTGTTTCCCAAGAAGAGAAAAAGAAAATTTTTTTTAAAAGGAGCAATGTCCAATTATTGAGATCTCACTAACACCTCATTATGATGAGAAAATCTTAATGGAGCTTAAGAATTCCAAAATCTTTTTCCCATTAGGTACCAATAGAGGATATTGGATGTCCATCTGTTGTTTCTCACATGCCTTCTTTTTCTTCTGATCATACTTTTTTGTAGTCATATCATTTAAACAACTTCATTTATGCCTTTATCACTGGCAATAGGCTGCAGACTATTTCTACCAAGGAGTTCTCCATTGCCCTGTGGGTACCTGCAATTTTGATCCCTCAGAGACTATGCTATTCTAGATTCAAAGTCACGTAATTATTAGTTGCTGTCCTTAATACTCATGTATGTCATCACAATGTTGGGGTCAGGTAGAATGTGTCTGATTGTCTAATCGGGCCATTATAACTCTAACACAGATCAGATACAAGTACTTCATTTTCAGAATCATGAAGGATCAGTGGACATATATTGGTGTTTAAAACAGAGAGAGGTCAATAGACAGCATCAATATAAAACAAATAGCAAGTATTATTTGTAATAGAGAGAAGCTGGACACATTCCCAATAAGATCAGGGGTGAAACAAGGATGCCCATTAACACCACTATTATTCAACATTGTACTAGAAATGTTGGCTTTAGCAATAAGAAAAGAAAAATAAAGCAATTAGAATAGGCAATGAGGAAATAAAACTGTCATTCTTTGCAGGTGATATGATGATATACTTAGAAAATCCTAGAAAATCATCCAAAAATTTACTTGAAATAATTAAACAACTGTAGCAAAGTTGCAGGATATAAAATAAACCCACACAAATCATCAGGGTGTCATCAGGGTGTACTGACAACGCCCAGGAGCAAGAGATAGAAAGAGAAATTCCATTTAAAATAACTGTAAGCAAAATAAAATATTTGTGCATCTATCTGTCAAGACAAACCCAGGAACTATATGAACACAAATACAAAACACTTCTCACACAAATAAAGTCAGATCTAAACAATTGGAAAAATATCAATTGCTCATGAGTAGGCCAAGATAATATAATAAAAATGATAATTCTGCCTAAATTAGTCTACTTGTTCAATACCATACCAATCTGCCAAAAATTATTTTATAGAACTAAAAAAATAACAACAAAATTCATCTGGAAGAACAAAAGGTCAAATATATGAAGGGAATTAATGAAAAAATATAAAGGATAGTGGCTTAGCAGTACCAGACCTAAAACTAAATTATAAAGCAGCAGTCATCAAAACCATCTGGTACTGGCTAAGAAATAAGAGTAGTGGATCAGTGATTAGACACACATAAAACAATAACCCAGGCCTATAGCAATAGAGTATTTAATAAACCCCCAAATTCCAGCTTCTGGTACAGGAACTTACAATTTGCTGGGAAAACTGGGAAATAATATGCCAGAAACTCAGCATAGACCTACATCTCACACCTCATACCAAAATAAGGTCAAAATAAGTACATGATTTGGGCATAAAGGCTGATACCATAAACAAATTAGGAGAATGGGGATAATTTTACCTATGAGATCTTTGAAGAAGGGAGAAATTTATGACCAAAGAAGAACTAGAAAATATTTTGAAAGGCAAAATGAACAATTCTTGATTACATTAAATTAAAAAGGTTTTGCACAAACAAAACCAATAGAAACAAGATTAAAAGGGAAATACAAAACTGGAAAAAAATTTTACAGCTAGTATTTCTGATAAAGATCTCACTTCTAAAATATATAAAGAACTGTGTCAAATCTATAAGAATACAAGTCATTCCCCAATTGAAAAATGGTCAAAGAATATGGACAATTTTCAGATGACAAAATTAAAGCCATCTATGGTCATGTGAAAAATGCTCTAAAGCACTATTGATTAGAGAAATGCAAATTGAAACAACTCTGGGGTACCACCTCACACCCCTCAGATTGACTAAGATGACAAGAAAAGACAATGATAAATGTTGGAGGGGGTATAGAAAAACTGGGATACTAATGCATTGGTGGAGTTGTGACATGATCCAACCATTCTGGAGAGTAATGTGGAACTATGCTCAAAGGGCTATCAAATTGTGCATACCTTTTGACCCAGCAGTGCCATTACTGGATCTGTATCCTGAGGAAATCATAAAAGAGGGAAAAGGACCCACATGTTCAAAAATGTTTGTAGCAGCTCTTTTTGTGATAGCAAGTAATTGGAAAATGAGTATATACCCATCAGTTGGGGAATGGCTAAATAAACTATGGTGTATGAAGGTAATGAAATATTATTGTTCTATAAAAAATAATAAACAAGCTGTTTTTAGAAATGCCTGGAAAGATTTAAATAAACCGATGCTGAGTGAAACAAGCAGAACCAGGATTACACTGTACACATCAACAGCAAAAGTGTGATGATCAACTATGAAAGATTTGGTTCTTCTCAGTGGTTCAGTGATCCAAGGCAATCCCAATAGACTTTGGATAGAAAATGACATCTGCATCCAAAAAAGAACTACGGAGACTGAATGTAAAACGAGCCATGCTTTGTTCACTTTTTTCTGTTTTTTTCCCCTCTCATAGTTTTTCCCTTTTGTTCCAATTTTTCTCTCCTAACATGATACACATATACATATACATAACATGATATACATAATACACATAAGGCAATGTGTATTAGAAATAAACTTTCAAAATAATAAAAAGATAAGTTATTATTTTAAAAAAATTAAGTTTGCTGAAAGTGCTGCTCAGTTTCCTAAACACAATCCAGATCACTTTCTTCTTCCATTTCAAATATGGGACCAATGTACTGCTGATATTTAGTGTTTATCCAGGTATATATAATATGGCGGTAGTGTAATAGGTAGAGATCTGGTTCTGTAGTCAGGAGGGCCTGAGTTAAATCTTATTAGTTGAGTGACCCTAGACAAGTTATTTAACCTCCATTTATCTCAATTGTCAAATGGGGATAATAATAGCATCTCCCTCCTATGGTTGTAGTGAAAGTCAAATGAGATAATATTTGTAAAGTATTTAGTATAGTGCCTGGCACATAGTAATCAATATAAATTAAATGATGATAATTATAATGATGAAATGATGGACCATCTCTATGAACCTGTCATTCAACTGGGAAAAAAAAATTGCTAAGTGCCCTCCATAAGAAAGGTTCCATGCTAGGTTTAGGGGACAGAAACACAATAGTTCTTTCCCTCTAAGAACTTATGTTCTATTGGAGGTGGAAAGGAATGGGAGTGGGAGAAGTTCAAGAAATGTACATAAATTAAACAAATATAAAATGTCTAAAAATAAATTTTAAATGACTGATTTGTTAGACAGAATAGAACATATTCTGGTTGATAGAAGGTTTTTTTGTCTTGGTTTTTCCCGTGTCAATAATTAGGCCAATTTGTGTAACTGATTATAAATAGGAGGTTCTACTGTTTTGGGGGGACTCAAATGTAATCAGTACAATGACAACTGCAACCTATTTACAGCGACTCCTATTTGCACTTTGCAATGGATGTTCTCCATGATAATGACAAAAACCTTTGGCAAGGGAAGATTCCTGGATTTAAGTCAAAAGAGATATGGATTCAAATCCCTCTTTTCAAACTTGATAACTATGCAACCATATGCAAGTTACTTACTCTCTATTTGTCTGTTTCCTTATCTATTAAATGAGAGTAATAATAGAGCCTTTCTCCCAGGGTTGTGAAGATCAAACAAGACAGTGCATATAACACTTAAAAATGCTGCATAAGTGATAGCTAATGTTATTATTGTTTGGTAATATGTTTCACCTCTCCTTTGACACCTAATATATTTCAAGAAATCTATGGCAAGCTTAACATGCAGGGTAGACACCTTATTAGAGGAGAGCTTTTGAGACTGTAGTTTTTTCTACTTAATATTTTTTTTATTAGTCAACAAACAATAAACATAGAGGAATTGTGCATTCTCTACTATTTGTGGTCAATTGTGTGACCATAAAGAGCTGAGTAGCTATAGAATATTATATGTCATAGACTACCGGTTCCTTTCTCATATTCTCAACAAAGAAGTCCTAAACAAGATCATCAATACCTCCAGATTCTGGACATTTTCACTACTTGTCCCTCATGTCCAGTATGTTCTCCCTTTTTATATCTCTCCTGACTTCCTTCAGGTCTCAGCTATAATCTCACCTTTTATAGGAAATCTTTTCCAATTCCCTATTAATGCCTTCCCTACTGATTATCTACCATTTATTCTGTATGTAGTTTGTTTGTACATGGTCATTTACATGTTGTCTTTCCCTTTAGTCTGTGAGTTCCTCCTTTGTATTAAGCACTTTTACAAATATCTCACTTGATCCTCACAACCACCCTGGGATGTAAGTGCTATTATTATTATCCCCATTCATCAGTTGAAGACATTAAGGCAAACATAAATTAAGTGATTTTCCCAGGTTCACACATTTGGTAAGTATCTGAGGCTGGATTTGAACTGATGTCTCCCTGGCTTCAAGTCCAGCATTTTAGCCACTGTGCCATCAGCTAGTTCTAACAAAATGCCTAGGAAACTGTACTTTTGAAGTATCAATTAGCTGAATATATATATATATGCATATATATTCAGCTAATATGTATATTTATATATATAATTATATATTATATATTTCTATATATATTATATATATATTTAAATAGTTTTACTGAAATTGGAATGCTGTCCATGATTTTTTTTCTTAATGATTAATTCTTCTTGTATGAGTTATTTCAACATCTCAATCAATTCTTCAGTACCTTCAGCAGAACAATGTTTCTAGTACCCACTGCCTCTGTGAACACTGGATCTAGGACAAATGTTCTTCCTAGGTTGTTTTCTTTAATGCTGATTTCAGCTCCTCAAAGAGCATGGATTGTGATGTTATTGTTCAATTGTGGGGGCTCCATAGTTATGAGCAAAGTTTTAGATAAATTTTAATTTCTTGTCCTGCAGGCCAGTAAAATACTAAAATCTTTACCTTCGACAGCTTTGCTTTTAGCAGCCTCTGTGAAAAGATTGTCATTAAGCAACCAAAAGCAAGAACTGCGGAGTGATAGATTCCAAGAACTTGAGAGTTTAGAACCAATTATCCCAAATCTGTTATTGCCTCTTCTACCCCAAAACTACTTGTATGTGTATATCTACATCTATATGTATATGTGTGTATTTGTATGTGTATATATCTGTGTATGTATTTATGTTTATATGTGTATACATATATATGTGTATATACACATATACATATGTATATATACACACACATATATAATTGGAAGCCCATCCATGTTTGCCTGCTTAGAGAGGCAGGGGAGTGAGACTCAGACATTCAGCTCCTCCCTAAGTTGAGAGGGGAGAGCAAGAAACTTCTTTCTACCATCCCACCACCCCCAATCTCGGAGGCTGCCAGCCTCAACTATAAGATAAAAATATAAGATAAAGAACAAGAGAGGCAGGTAGAGAATCTGGGAACCACCTATGCTGCTGCTGCCCACAGCGCTACCACCCTCAAACCAGGCACAAATTACCTGCAGCATAGGCAGTCGCTGTGTTTGCTGAGAATGAGGTTGCTGATACAACCCTTTCTTCATTCTCCCCCATCCTTCTCAAGAAGAGGTATACATTCCTTCCAGAGCTTCTGTTTCTTTAAAATGTATGTGTGTGTATAGATATAAAAGTATGTATATGTATGTATATGTATACATATAATATATAGTGTGTGTACATATGTGTGTGTTTTTATTACCACTTACCTAGTCTTTGAAAGTCAGTATTGAGATTAACCCAAAAATGCTATCAGTCTATATGTGTTTCATTTGCTCAGAAGCAACTGAGGAGATTGTGGAAAGCTAGAAAGAGATTAAAAGAAACAAACAGAAACAGAGAAAGTGGGAAACAGACACAGAAACATAAATGGGAGGGAAAAAAAGGGCATTATTATAGAGCAGAGACTCTGAATTTTTTGAGTCATAGACTCCTTTGGCAGTTTGGCAAAGCTTATGGATTCCATTTTCACACTAATTCATTTTTTTAAAAACCATAAAGAAATGATAAATTTCAGTTAGAGGTTAATTAAAATTAAAATATAAAATCCATCCACAGACTTGGTAAAAAACCCTTGCTATAGAGGGATACCATAAGCCCAGCTTCGTGATTTTCTTGGGAACAGAACTATGTCCCTCATGGAAGTATTGGGAAATTTGGATCACTCTTGTAAATTGATAGGCCTCAGACCTAGAGAAGGGGAAGATACTTAAAGGAGAGGAGTGTGTTTATGGAAAGTCCCAGGAGAATAGCATATGTACTGGTACAGGACCTGAAGGTCAGACAGCTTGATACTCCATGGCAAGAATGTGTGCAAAGCCTAAAGCATCAATTCAGGGATGGTGAGACTATTAGAATCATTCATATTCATCCATTCTACTACTGAGTTCAAAGAAGAAAAGACAGGTGAGTTTATGATCCAATAGCAGCCAAAGAGACTGATACAGAGGGAAACAATGACACCTAAAGATGAGAATATAGTCAGACCACAGCAAGTGAGTAGAGCTATGGAGTACCACCCAGACTTGCATGCAACCTTTGCAATTCTTGAAATGCAAGGATGCCAGCATACATCCATAAATTAGAGATACGATAGGAGATAAGCATTCAACTATGAAAGGCACTGCCACTAGGAAGACTCAAATTATTTCTGGCCATGGAACTAAGGAAAGAAAGTCATGTTGGGAACACAGATTTGAAGGCTGAAAAACCATAGAAAATCTCGCAAAAGATGAAAGCATGGACAAATCCATTTTACCTGCTGAACTCATGGAATTAAGGGATGGGGACCATAAAGGCAGGAAACAAACACACCATATATACCACCAGAATATAATCAGAAGGATAGCTCTACCCTCATTAGAATTGCAAAACAGATGGAAAAACATAGCTTGGATACCTCTGAAGTGAATAAAGTTTTGACATTGCACAATCTAGAGCAGGTCTTGGTGGGGGAAAGATGGGAACAGGGAAGGAGATCACCCTGAATCCTGAAAATAGTAAATATGATCTCATTATCCACTGCTTATAGATCTATTCTATCTGGGTTATAGACTCTTGCAGAAAAGTGACAGTAAAGACTGAAAAAGTAACAGCTGAATTGGGAAGTGATGCACAGTCAGTCAGTGTTTTCTGGTCATTTTGTAAGAAATTTTAAAAGAAAAATACTATCACAGCTGTTAGAAGAGTTTGAAGTTAAAGAACTAAGTGATCGATTTTATCTATATCGGGGCTATTTCAAGATGAGCCTCTATAGAGTTCCCTGAAGAAGTTGTGTCAATGGAAAAGTGAACAACCTGACTTTGTTATTTCCAGACCAAACAATATCTTCAGCAAGTCAATCCAAATCAGAATTAACTCATCTGTTTAAGAGACTGACAGGATACTTACTGGAAACAACAACCTGGGATCCCCTATCAATGTACCTTGACCTTCCAAGCAGCCCATCGAAAAGTCTATAAGAAGTGCTGGTCAGGATGGTGACCAGCACAGGAGTGCCAGCTCTTAAATCTCAGAATTTTGATTTTGATACACTTTCTTTGGACATTCTACTATACAGAAAAATAAGATAAGTTCAGACAGAAATTTAACAAAAGGCTAGGTTTCTTTTCATTACCAGCTTGTTATGTGGTATTTACCAAAGAAGAAACTTACAGAATCCAGTTCATTGACTCTCAACCACTCCATTAAGGATCTAAGGTTTCTTTATCTATGATGGATGGGTGGATGAATAAGACATTTATTAAGTGTTTGCTACATGCAAAACACTGTGGTAAACATTAGTGAAGCAAATAGAAATATAACGCAGCCCCTGCTCTCAAGGGAAGTTCATATTCTAATGAGGAAGAAAATGCATATGGATAATTTCAATTGCAAGTAAGAGAGAAAAGTCCCATAATCCTTAGACAATAGCAGTAAAGCTGATGGAAATGCCTGCTTCTTTTTAAATGTCAGTTCCATTCATAAAATTATGTCAATTTCTGAAGTTGAAATGTGTGACAATACCAAAGACTTTGGTAGAAACAATTTTCTTTCCTGGATCATCAATAGATGAGCAGCTCCATTGCCAAACTACACTTCCACAAGGGTTGCTTCCCAGAATGATGGCTGCTGGCAGTGGCTTTTTTCCCCCCAGTTTTCCCCAATTACATGTAAAAAAATAATTTTTTGTTATACATGTACATTCATTTTTTTAAATATTTCTTTATGAATCATTTTGGAAAAGAAAAATCAAAACAAAAGGGAAAAACCAAGAAAAAAACAGAAGAAAAATAAAAAATATATACATTGCATGTATTCATTTACATTCAGTCTCCAGTTACCTCTCTGGATGTGGATGGTATTTTCCATCCAAAGCTAAACTGGAACTTGTAAAGATGGCTAGTAGTAATATTATGCTTTTTGAGGTGTCTTTGTACTCTAGATATCTCTAGCTAAAATTCTAGGCAGGATAGGTATACTTTTGGGACCAGTGTTATCATTTTATTTGAACTGGCTATTAGGCTACTGAGTCAGCTAGCTTTGAAAAGTAGTTCTGATCTTTGTTTCAGAGTTTTTCAGACACTCTTTGAAGAATGGGTAGCATTGGTAATTGAACCATACACGGTAGCATGGGAGCACATTCCTGCTGCTATGAAGGCTGGACTGGTGCATTGCTTGAGTTGGGGAATTCTGAACTTCAGTGGGCTAAAGCTAACCAAGTGTCTGGATTAATTCCCATAACAATATGGTAAGCCCCAAGAGCAATTAGGGAGGAAAAAAGGGTGCCATCAGACTACTTAAGAAGGAGCAAACCAAACCACACTAGAAAGGAAGCAGGTCAGAGATGTCATAACAATCAGGACTAGGACCAGAGCCAAAGCTTGTCACTGAACTTCCATTGATAGGAAAACTCAGTTTTTAAAAAAGTGGTAAAGTACCCATCAATCTTCTCCGGCTCATTGGGGTGTTGGGCTCTCCTGTAGGCAAAAAATAGTAAGCATTTGAACAAATCATTTCAGTTCTCTGAGACTGCTTCCCCAGGTATAAAAGGATCCTCTGTTAAGGGCTTGACCAGTGGTTTGTACAATAAAGGGATTATCTCACATGAAATTTAAAAACAACTTAATCACAAAATTAATATTACTAAGAAATATTAATGAGGTATCTTGGTATGGTGGAAAGCATTCTGGATTGGAATCAGTGGGTCTAGGTTCAAAGACCTCCTTGGAATCTTACTGCTTTTGTGACTTTAGACAAGGCACTTAACTTCTCTAAGCCTCAGTTTCTTCAAGTATTTATACTGTACAAATACAAGGCAATTTGTATACCCTCATTAGGCTGGAAGTAGTTTGATAACAAAGACTATTCCATCCTTATCTTTTTTTCAGTTTTTTTTTGTTTTTGTTTTTGTTTTTTTGCTGAAGCAATTGGGATTAAGTGACTTGCCCAAGGTCACACAGCTAGAAAGTGTTAAATGTCTGAGACCAGATTTGAACTCAGGTCCTTCTGACTTCAGGGCTGGTGCTCTATCCACTGTGTCATCTAGCTGCCCCCCATCCTTATCTTTTAATTCTGGCCATGCCTAAAATGAGGGTCTTTTCCAGCTCTACATCTTTTATCCTGCTATGTACTGAGTATTATGCTAAGCAATAGGAGTTAAGAGAGTTATAAAGAATTACCAATCTAAATGGGAGAACAAAGTAGAAATATATTTAATTTACTCAGATATTTTGATGGATATTTTATTTGATCAGAATGGAGGTTCTATCCACTGAAACAGAATGAAAATTCTCCACCCTTTCATACTTTCTCATACCATTTATATTTTTCCATAAATTTTTCCTAAAGCAAAGAAAGAATTAATCTGGCATCCATAAGATTTTATGGACAGATTTCAGGGATCCACGAATTGGGTTTTAAAAACCAGTTTGATAACTATATTTTAATATAATTGTTATCATTCTAATCCTATTTTTATGTATTTAAAATCATTATTCAGAGCTTGATGCCTAATCACCAGGCTACCAGAAGGTCCATGGCATTAATAAATAAACAAACAAATAAATGAACAAAGGAGTAAAATAAAAAAAGGTAAAAAATCTTTAACCTAGAGGACCCATTTACTGTACTAAGTGTTCTTCCTACTGTTCTTTTAGTATCTCAGGGGACCAATGTTATCCTTGGGCTAGCCATTGATTTTCTCACGTTCTTATTATAGGCACTGCTTTTACCTAACCATAATTTCTATAAATCGGTAATATGACTTAGCTAAATTTTGTATCTAAACCAGCACCTAATACAATACTCTGCAAACAGGAGGTGCTAGTTGATTAAATGAATTTCTGATAATATCAAGATATTCTACTTCACATTATAATTATCTATACAATTTGTATACCCTCAATAGGCTGGAAGTAGTTTGATAACAAGGACTATTTCATCCTTATCTTTGAATCTTGGCCATGCCTAAAATACTTAATTTTCAATAAATATTGATAGTTCAATCAAAAAAAAATGGCAAAGCTAATAAATTTTAAAAGAGTTCAGAGTAAGAAAATAAGTGCTACAGGAGTTCAAGGAAATGAATAGTATTCAATGCTAAAATAATGAGGACTGAGGGATATCACAAACAAATGCTGAAACAGAGATATGCATATGGTATATTTGAGGGAGCAGAAATGGTTGGTTGGTCATTCTTCTTGCTTAAAGAGGATTTAAATGATATCATTGTGTCAGGGTCAAAGTATAATGTGCCCATTTAGGTTTGATCAGACTAATGCAAACTCAGAAGATTGAAATATAATAAGGGAGTAAAAATAGCATTTTAAAAGATGAAATTGATAAAAGTAGCCACACCAAACCAAATATACACCAAGGAAAGTCAGTTGAGATGAAACAGGGTTGAACATATTGAGGAATTGTTTTAACATATCTCAAGGAGGGGAAGATGCCCTAAAATATAAGAAAAATACCAGATAATGTTATTAACTCAAAGGAATTAAGAAGACATAAATAATGACTGATCTATACACTAACCTTCACTTCTTTATAAGATTTCTATCAGAATAATCTACATATGTATTAAAGTATCTATGTGATGAAAATATGACAAGATATGGTGGGAATAGCACACACATGCTGCCATTTAGGCTGGGCTAGTGTTTCTCTCATGCCTGCCATGAATCTCCTTTTGCCTTATATATCACTTAGATTTTTAAAAATATTTTAATTAATTTTGCATACATTTATAATCTATCCCTCCTACTGGTCCTTCTATTAAAAAAAAATACCTCATAGAAACATACATAGTTTCACAATCTAACAAAACAAATTACCACATTGGCCACCCCTGAAAATGTCTAACCCTGCACTTTAATTCATCATTTCTCTGGCAGGAAGTTAGTGACATGTTTCATTCTTAGGCTTTTAGACTGATGGTTTATTATTACATTGATCAGAGTTTTAAAGTCTTTTGAAGTTATACTAGTTCTGATTATTTCCCTCTATATCGATTCATAAAGGTCTTTCCAGTGTCCTCTGCAACTGTACATTTCATCATTTTTATGATACAATTATATTTTATCTTCATATATCATAAATTGTTTAGCTAAAAGAGGATATTAGCTTAGTTTTAGTTTTTTTCTTTTTTTCTTTTTTCAGTATTATGAAAAACATTGCTAGAAACATTTTTGAACATAAAGGCTTTTCTTGTTTCTTTGACATCTTTGGGATATGACCCTAGTAGCAGTATAGCTCAAGTCAGAGTATGCATGTTTTAGCAATTTTCCAGCATTATTATAAGTTTCTTACCAGTATTACTATCGCTGTTTTCCTATAGCTCTTCCAACATTTGCCATTTTCCTCATATCATTTTTGCATTCTAAGAAATATGAAATGGAACCTCTGAGTTGCTTTAATTTTCATTTCTCTAATTATTTGTGATGTAGAACATTTTTATGTAGCTATCGATAGCATGAATTTCTTCCTTTGAAAATTGCCTGGCCATAATTTTTGATGATTTATCTATTAGAGAACTATGATTAGTTTGAAACATTTTAATCATATCCTTACATATCTTAGATAAGAGATCTTTATTAGAAAAATATGCTGCAAAGGTTTTCCCCTCCATTTACCTGTTTCCCTTTTAATTTTAACTACATTAGATTTGATTGTGCAAATCTGCCTTTCAGCATTTGATTGTGACATTTTCTCCTGTGTTCCCTTTTGCTTCTAGACTCTTGCCCTAGTCATGGGTCTGAAAGGTAATTTTTTCCTTTCTCTTCTAACTTGCATATGACATGGATTGCATATCTAGGTCTTATATCCATTTGGAACTTATTTTCCTGTGATGTGAAGTGTTGATTTGATTCTAATTTCTGCCCGAAATTTTTCTAGTTTTCCCAGAAGCTTTTATGTAATGGGTCAGATGGATTCTTCAGAGATTATAGTGTACCAGATTCACAAATACAGCCTCAGAGAGAGAACACTTATTAAAAATTAAAAAGGGCTTTTTTTCTCCAAAAAAAAAAGTGTCATTTTTCCTGTCTCCTTCCAACCTGCCCATCATTAGAATTCTTTGTCCATTCAGACTCTTCCCTTTTCTTTGTATGATTATATCTGAGATGTATACCAATCTTCTCATTCTGCTTTTTTTTTAATTTGCATGTCATTGTCTTTCATTATTTCTATTAAAATTGATTAATTTTAATGTAATTACTCAGAAATTTTGGTTGCTTCTATTGCTGCCCCATGTTATGCTTATACAAAGTATTGTTTTTAGTTCTTTAAAAGGTTTTGGGATTTACAAGCAGCTTGAGATCACAAAAAAACATTCTTGCTTTTCTTCAGTTCTGAGCTCCATTCTCTTGTTCATCTCTGGTACCTGTCCTCAGTAATTCAATGAAATAATAATCCAGGTGCCTGTCATAGTCCAATCAATGGAAATTTTTTATCCTTTTGTTATATCCTTTATGGATGGGAAGACCAATTTATTTCGAGGAAGAAATAGATATCATTGAATTGGCTCTGTAATATTCTAAAGATGCAAAGAAAAAAAAACAAACAAAAAATGCCATTAGAGGCTTAGAACACCTAGAGGACTTCCTCCATTTGGACATTGATGATAACATTTTCCATAATGTTTTCAATACTTCCACATGAGCTATTGTATTGTTTATGTTTCTACACAAAACAAGCATATACGTATTTTATTGCTCAGTTAATGTTATCAAAGAATCAATTGAAAAGCATTAATTACCTCATGTTGGGCAGTGTGCTTGGTGCCAGGGATACAAAGAAATGTAAGAAACAATCCCTGTCCTGAAATAGCTTACATTCTCTTGGAGAAAAAGTCATAAGTGTCTCTATCCTAACTATGCTAAAGGGTTTATAAGATTGTGATCGTATCCATTCTCATCCATTCAAGAATGAGGATCATGATCAATCTATGACTGCCCATTTGATGAGATTTTTGTCCCCAAGACTAATAGAAGGGAATATAGAAGAATTAGGGGAAAGGCGTAAAAAAGGGGGAGGACTGTTTAAGGTCATCAAAAGAGATTTTTGTCCCCTAATGGTTGGAAGCCTTTTCATCTCAACAATGTAACGGAACCTCACCCTTACTCCCAACCTGTTGTTCCTCTTTCTTGTCATTCAACAAGCCCATATCTGTCTATAATAATTTTTCAATAGCTTCCCTTATTCCTGTTTTCTTTGCCATTCCTTGTTGGCTATCTACTGTATCATGTTCAAAACTGCCTCACTATTGCTATTTGTGTCATATTTGTTTTTATAATTTTTCAGAGACAATAGGGTTCCATGGCTCACAGCAAAATAGCAATGGCAGTGACATATTAATGCTGACAAGATTAACCTTTGCTTTCATGTCAAGTTTGGAATCAAGATTTGCAATTTATGGAAATTTACAATTTATAGTTGGACAACTATCAAATGTAAGGAGCACCATACGCCCCATGAGACTGGGAAACCAGTCAGTCTGTTGGTCAGTCAGTTAAACCTGAACAGAAATTCCTTTACTGCTTCATTGTTCTATTCCTGGCACTAGTAAGTTTGAGAATATTATCTACAGGTCTCCAAAGGATAAAAGTAGAATCCTACCACTTTCAGGAACATGCATTTTTTAAGTATCTACTATGTTCCACTTTGTATCCTAAATATTTGTATCTACAAATATTTCATTTGAGTCTCACAACAACTCTGGGAGGCAGCTGTTATGATTGCCCCTATTTTACAGTAAGAAATTGAGGCAGACAGAAAAGTGACATGACATACAGATAATAACTGGCTGAGGCCAGGTTCAAATTCAAATCTTTTTGACTCTAGGTCCAGAATTCTATTCTTTGAACTACCTACATGTTCCCCTCACTTTTCCCCCTCCCTACCCACTCCACAAGCATTTAATAAGCATTTAAACACTGCAGATACAAAGAAAAGAAAAAAAAAAGAAAAAAGAAAAATCCTTTCCTAAGAATCATATACAGTATTGCTAGATAGCTCTATAGGGTAGCTATCCAACTGCATGTTGAAATCTGAGCGAGACATTCTTCATCCATTTGGTCTTTCCTGAGTGGATGTAGACCAAACTCTTTTATGTCATTACAGACCTCTTCCAGGAAGCTCTGCAATATTCTGGAGCTTGACATAATCAATACTGGCTGATAGCATTAGCAAGCAAAAGCTTCTGGAAGACCTAATTATCCACAGGAAATATTTTTTTTTCTACCTAGATGGAAGAGGAAAGAATTAGCAGCTACAAATATTAGGAAAAATCTCATGAAGAAGATAGAAACCTTTCAGTACCTAGATTATGTGCTAAGAGGCAGAAACAGTGTGATAGTATATTCCAAGCACAGAGAACAGTCAATTCAAAGGCACAGAGATAGGAGACAAAAAGTATGAGGAACCGTAAGATGAACAGTTGAGCTGGACTTTAGTGCGGGTGAAAGGGAGAAATGTATATAAGGCTGGAAAGCAGATGTGACCAGAATTTGGAGGGTTTTAAATACCAAACAGAAAAATCTGTATTCAATCCTAGTGGCCCATGGAAAGAACTTGTGTCAGGTCATGAAGATCATTAAATAAAAGAATCGGGACTCATTCTGAGGTGCTCAGGCTGTTTTTAACATTATTTCCAATTCTCTAGGCTACCTATCCCCAAGATAATTTCTTTTCTAGAGATTCCAACCTTGAAATGATATGAACCTTTTCATGAGAGAGTCCTAGTTGGAGGTCAGCCTTTTAAATGTCTTCTTAAAAAATTAACAATAAATAAAGTGGGAACTTGTATTTATGCATCTTTAAGTCAATTGTGTGATTGTAAAAATGTAATCTGCTATAGAAAATTGCTTGTTTATGCCTCATTTTAGGTAGGTCTGATTCAGGATGGGATTAGAATGAAATGAGGCACTGTAGACCTTTGAAAATAAAGCAACAACCAAAAGTTTGTGTAACAGAAGCGCATGAGAAGATTGAATTGATCCTGTTTCACTTTCTTATTAATCCCTATTTACTCTTTGTCTCTGAATTTAGTACAGAGATTTTCTAAAAATTCAGCTTTCCTTCTAATCACTGGCCTATAACTTGCCTCAAAGAATTTAACTGACTTTAGAGAATGATCCAAAGAAGTAGGACCTAATATCTTTAGACCATTAAATTATCCTTCAGGGATGTCTGGTTTGTTATCTTGCACTTGGACTCTCAAGAAGGAAGGAAGGAATTGTTGGTAACCACTTCCAACCAAATCATGTTGTTCTCCATACCTCAACTTTGTAACCAATCATATTGTCCCCAATCCCACAATGTCATCCACCCTGTTCTATTCTTTGTTCTTTACTTCCTGAAACCTACAAAATGGGAACTGTCCTTTGTTTCAATGTTTTTAGCAAAAATGGAGGTAAGCCATTAACCTATTTATTGACAGGCAGCATGATCCTGCTAATCAATATTATCTTTCTCAGAAAATTGCTTCATTTGCCCTTTTGTTAAATTTTACTAACTCACAGAAAAGAGATTCATCAAATGTACCACATTGATTTAGATAGATCCTCCCTTACTTCCTAGCCACATAGAAATATAGATGGTCAGAATGGTGTACTTGGACACCCAGCAAGTAAGAGGGGGTACCAACTCTTCATTAGCTGGCCTTGTTATGCCTCCTAAGACTATGAAACCACATAAGAAGCTCAAACTCTAGTCCCCTGGACCAATTAAGTCTCAGGAAGAGCTTCTCTTCCTTTTAGGCAAATTTTGTTTTATAGAGATATAGATATATCTCTATAGAGAGAGAAAGAGACACAAAGAGAGCATTTCTCATAAAAATGTTTAAAGAAAAAATAAGTGGTTACTGATGTCCTCTCAATCTCCTTTTTAAGCTAGTAATATCTGCAGTTTTTTCCATTCTTTTAGAATCTTCTCCCTGAAATGTCTTTATATTTACAAAGATGGAAGAGCATAAAATCCACAGTTCAATAATACACACATGCTGATTCTTGTTTCACCAACTTGTCTCTTAACAAAAGCTCTTCAATGTTTTCAATCACTTCTGGCATAGATTTTCTTGGCCTGTGTTTGGTCTGAGAAGAGTTGCTACTCTTTTCAATTTTGGCTTTTTAACTTCCAGTTCTATTTTCTCATGTACCATAACAAGAATACAGTTTCAGACATTTTGGTTCCCTAATCATTGATCAAGAAAATAAATTGTTATAAATATGTTAACAAATCTGTTCCACTACTTTTCTATTTGTGGTTGTTCTGCCAATTTCATCTATGCATACTCTTAGAACAACCACAAATAGAAAAGTGATCAATCATCACATAATCTTATTGTTGCCGTGTATAATGATCTCCTGGTTCTTCTCACTTCGCTCAGCATCACTTCATGTAAGTCTCTCCAGGCCTCTCTGAAATCCTCCTGTTGGTCGTTTCTTACAGAACAATAATATTCCATAACATTCATATACCATAATTTATTCAGCCATTCTCCAATTGATGGGCATCCATTCAGTTTCCAGTTTCTAGCCACTACAAAAAGGGCTGCCACAAACATTCTTGCACTTGTGGGTCCCTTTCCCTCCTCTAAGATCTCTTTGGGATATAGGCCCAATAGAAACACTGCTGGGTCAAAGGGTATGCACAGTTTGATAACTTTTTGAGCATAGCTCCAAATTGCTCTCCAGAATGGTTGGATTCGTTCACAGTTCCACCAACAATGTATCAATGACTGACTCTCTTGAAAAAAAGAATTCATGATATGTAGGCATGAAGCTTCTGAATCTTCAATCAACTGGATTCCTTCTTGTCTTAAATATGAACCATATTTTGCAAAATTCCTTTCATCATCATATTCTGTGCCTACCTTCCCATTAAAGTCACCAAGTATCAAAATAAGTGGGCTTGAGACATGCCATCTTCTTCACAGAATTTCTTTACCTCTTCATTTTCTCCAATTGTCATTTACATAAAGCATAATAACCTTCACAGAATCACAATATCATATAAGTCTAGAGTTAGAAGAGAATAGCAGTATATCCAGTGGGCAAGCAATGAGAAAGGAATGACTGAAACTCAATTGAGAGGTCAGAACTAGAGATGTAAATTTAGGCAAGAGAAGCCATGAAGCAGATAAGTGTCTGATGGTGTTTACATAAATATACATATATACACATGCTTTTGAATTATTATAATATTATCTCATGTTTATATACCACTGCACAATCTCCAAAATATTTACAACTATAGGGTTATCATTGGGAAAGCAAGTCATACAATCGTTATTATTATCATTTTACAGGTAGGAAAACTAGATCTCTTAATTTGCTTCTGCTTCTCCATCCCTACTCCTTACCCAGAACATGTTCCAATATTCTCTGCCTACTTCTGATGAGAGTTCCCTTGGACCAGGATCCTAATTGGCTGCTGAGCCAAAACTCCACTGCCTTGCCAATTCTTTCTTTAGGATTTGAAGTATGAAAATATCACTGAATAGTGCAGAGGAAAAAGTCACACCTTCATATCCCACCTAGCCACAACTAACCCTGCCTAACAAAAAACAATACCTAGGATGGAGCTATCTACCATTTGTGTCTTCTTTCTTCTGATACAAGTCAGAACTTGAAAAGTCCAGAATCCTGCTATTGCAGGAGCATTGTTGATGACATTGATATTTCCCAGAAAAGTGGTGGCTGATGCCCAGGGGAATGTCTGCATTGAGACGTTCAGTCACTTCCTAAATAGTGGCAGGAATACACTAAAGAATGAATGAGCCTCAAAGAAAGGTTAAAGTCAACTGACTGATCAAACAGTAACAATCAAAGTAAAATATGGGCTAATCAGCTGGCCTACAAAAACTTATATGTTCTAATGAAACTTGAATATTGGTCTTCCCACTGATTGTTTGTAGTAGTAAACAAGGTACTGAATTCTGTTATGATTATTTTGTAATATGAACTGCAATATAAATTTCACTTCTATGATTCAGGAGAACGGGAGAAAAATAGAAAATTCAGAAATTCAGAAGCCTCATGCCTCTTTTACTTATTATGTCTTTTAAGTGGGAATAAATTTCTTGCTCTGTAACTGTTTTATGTTTGTACATTGTGTACCACTTTTACTCACCCACCTCTGTGGAAAATACAGCCAAATACAGCCAGAGTAGCAAGAGTGAGGGTTATAAAGCAGTGAATAAGAGAGGAAGGAACCCATTCATCTGAAGAGAGTAGTTCCCTGAATGGCTAGGTTACAGAACAGCAAAGGGTGAATCCAACAGCATCTTCTAGCATCTCTGCTAGAATGGAATAATTCAAACTCAGTTTGTGTTCTTCTGACTCCAAGTTCAATATTCTCTAAATCACATCATACAGCTGACATTGTTACGATTTCTATGTTCCCCCAAAAAAATCAGTTCAGGATAGATTCCTTTTGACACTGTTTGCACATGAAATGCATCCTTTGGTTAGCCCATAAGATCCCTATTTAAGTGATTTGTTGCAATCTATAATTTTACTTCTTAATAAATTTGTGGTTGGCCTAAAGTCTTTGCTTAAAATAACAACAAAGAACAAAAACCAGCTCAACTTATTACTGTATGGATCTTACATTTTTTTAGTCTATTGTAATGCTACAGATGATTGGGGAAAAAACAACCTAGACACAAAGTAAGCTAAGACTACCACTTTCTGAATTGGCCCCATTAATACACTAAATTTCTAGTTACTTAGGATGCCCATATAGTTTATGTTAAACTCAATCAAATATGAAACTATGTTTGAAATGATTATACATGTATAACTTATACCATATTGCTTAAAGTCTTGGGGAGGGAAGGCAGTTAGAGAGGGAAAGAGAAAAATAAATTCTAACTCAAAATCTTACAAATTGAATGTTGAAAACTTTCTTTACATGTAAATGGAAAAATAAAATGCTATTGAAATTTTTAAAATATGAATGCTACAAAATAAAGTCAGTGAAAAAGTAATTTAATTCTGATGTACTTCAATTCCACATTTGTTTCAGTTCTTCTGCCAAAATTACTTTTTCATCATTCCTTCATAAGTCTTAAGACTTTCCTACTAAATCAAAATCCCTATCTATAAGCAATACTACATTGTTAAATTATTAAGCAGCAGAATATATACAAGTCATTGGATAGAACCTATATTTCTATTATTACTCCATTATCCCACTACATCTTGTAGTGGTGATTTTCTGAGAGATTTTTTTCTTATTTGCATTTACTTATGTGTATTTGTTTGTTCATTTTGCTAGTTTATTTAGAAGCCTTAATTCCAGGGGTCAATGTAAGGTAAATAACATTATTAATCCTGTCCCTGTTATTCAAAATTGTCAAGGCAAACTTCAAGCCTGTTGTCTTGATGGTTTCCATATCAGCAAATAAGTTTGTCTTAGTTGTATATAGTTAATCATATCAAAAGGAAATTACCACATCCTAGAATTGCCACCAGCAGCTCTGGGATTTCACCAAATATTACTTGTTTGTGCATATGTAGCATCTCTATCCTTTCCCTGCCCAACGCCAGCCCAAATATTACTGGAATTATAAATGGCATAGATTGTTTTTCTATTTTATCCACTGCTAATCACAAATGCTTTCTTTTTCATGATCTGGTTTATATACCCAGGTCTGTATATATCCCAAATCATAAATTTAGTTAAATGGTGCCACCTGGTGACACAATGCTTGCATGTTTATGTACAAATCCAATAACTGAGAATGAAATCTATTTGCTGTGAAAACTTTATATATATATATATATGTATGTTATTTTTATTATCATTATTATTATTAATTCTGAAAAAGTCACTTAGCTACTATCTCCTTCAGTTTTCTCAACTGTAAAATGGGAATTATAATAGCACCTCCCAAGGTTGTTGTGAGAATGTTTATAATGTTTATATGAGATAATGTTTATAAAGCACTTAGCCCAGAGCCTGGCACCCAGTAGGTACTTAATAAGTGTATGTTTGCTTCCCTTTTTTAGGGCTACCAAAACACTTAAGTAGAATTCTACTTCATTTATCAAAAAGCTATATTTAATTTAAATTAAAATATCTACAGAAATAATAATTTTTACTGTAGTGGTCTTTCTCCCACTCTCTAGAATCATACACGTGAAAAAGACCCTAAAATTCATCTAGTCTAAACTCCATAACTAAATATAGGAATCTTTCTTTACATTATTACTAGCCTCTGTCTGACCACTTCTAATGAAAGCAACCTCACTACCTCAAACCAACACTCACACTCTTTCTTTCTCTCTATCTTTCTCTCTCTGTCTCTCTTTCTTTCTTTTCATATATATGTATGTACAAATATATATATATATGCATATATGTATATTTTAAATGTGTGTGTAAATGTATGTGTATATACATATTTGCATATACTTATATGAGTGCATATATATGTGTGTATATATATATATTATGATATTATGAATTTTTTTTGAACAGCTCCAATTGTTAGAATGGGACAGCAAATAACAAAGTAGATAGAGTGCCAGACTTGGAGTCTAGAAGACTGAATTCAAAATTCTTCCTGAATTCAAATCCATATGCATTTATTAGCTGTGTGACCCCAGGCATGTCACTTCACCCAATTTTCCTCAATTTCCTGATCTGTAAAATGAACTAGAGAAGGAAATGGCAAATCAATCCAGTGTCTTCCAAGAAAAACCCCCAAAGTGGGTAAGGGGAGATATCATGAAGAGTTGGAAATGACTGAAAAAATATTTTTAAAATTGTTAGAAAGTTTTTCCCAGTATCATGCTAAAAATCTGTTTCACTAAAAATTTCACCCATTTAATCCTGGTTCTGCTTCTTAGAGCTATAGAAATCAAATCTAACCACTCTTCCTATAATTGCTCTATAAATAATGTAAAGACAGCTATCACTCCAAGCCCCCACAAATTGTCTCTCCTTCATATTAACCATCAATCATTCTTTTTATGTAAGATGTAGCATCCCAGTCCCCTGCTAGAAATTCCTGGCCACCTTATATAATTTTAATCATAGAATCATAGAAGAATTTAAGATAGGGAAAGGATCCTACAGATAAATTTATCATAATTAACCATGTTATAGAGAATAAAACTGAAACTCAATAAAGTTTTGATTTATCATTATTTCTCTTAACATATATGCCTAGAGCCTGAAAATAACACTTGTAATGTGGAACAATTAGGTCTGAATCCAGTGGGACTATTACCTTTCTTGTTCTGGAAAAAGACACTTAATAGTCAAAGGTTGCATTGGTTTTTGTGATATTGCACATATATATATATAATGTTTATAGGCAACTAAAACTCCCAGATCTTTTTCATATAGTTTCCTCCCATCTTTTTCTTCTGCAGCTGAGGTTTTCAGAATTTAGATAGAGGACTAAGTAGAATTGGCCATCTTGTTCTTGACACAAAACATTCCATCTTTCATTGTCACAGTTTTGTACTCTAATAGCTCTCATTCCCTTGAGGGACAAAAGAAATGGATTAGAAATGTGTTCCCTTCCCCAGTCCAGCAGAAATGGCAGCAACTAAGATATGGCAGGAGTGTATCAAGTCATCAAGGTGATTGAGTCTAGATCCCCAGGCCCTGTCTCCCTCTTCTTTGTGTTTCTTTCCCTGAGCACAGGAGACCAAACAGTTATCGGAGATGAATGTTTTCAGCCTGAGAGGCAGCCTCATGAGTTCAAAAGGTCTGAAGGTGCTATGGATGGAGCTACCTGACAACAGTTCTACAAAGCTTCTCAGGGAGAAGATGAGTTCTTGCAATAGGATTAGGTCAAACATGACCCACCTTTCTGAAAGAGGGAGTTATTCAGGAAATAATTGTCAGGCAAGTGTCAATGTTTTAGCATCAACTTCCTAGGAGAGTGCTGAGAGTTATGTTTTATGCTTTAACTCTTTGTCACTGCAGGTTCATGTATGAAGAGCAGATTTATAAAATATAGCTTGTGTTCATAGTAGTTTTTGCCTTTAGAATTGTAGTTATGAAGGGGCTTACTCATGACTCAAGTGCAGAATTTTTTAACCATGATCTGGGGGTTGAGTTCCCATGCCTGTGCTAGGAAAGGTCCCAGTCTCCCTTGTGACACCAATTGTACAATGAAGGGACATTTTGTGACATGAGGACAGAGCTGACCAAGAGAATTTATGAGAAATAATATTAAATATGGCAAGTTTAGTTCTAACAGAATAACAAAAACTACAATTAAGTTGAATAAAGGCAGAGAAAGGGTAAGGATCCCTCTTCCTCAAAACTGGGTTAGTGTCTCAGCACTCCGGCTCCTGAAACAAGCTCCTGTGATAAACAAACAAATCCACAGTCATTCTCCTCTATGCTTTTCCGTGCATGGATCATCTCTCATGAAAGGAACTGCTAATGCAGCAGATTCCAGCTGCTCTCATGGTGTCATAATTGATACCTTCCCCTTCTCCTTCTCTGTTCTTTTTTCCTCCTCCAGAGTTCCCAAGTTCTCATGATACCCAACCTCTGCCCTTCCATTGCAGGGGTATTTCATGTTAGTTTCTTCTCTTCCCAAACTGGGAAGAGCTATAAATCCCAGGTCTCTTATGAATAGCTAACTCCTTGCCAGAAGTTGTTACTTAAGTCTTTTTATATTTTAAATATTTCTTTTGTGTTAAAAAAATAGCTGTCCCATACATGGTATACACTATTCACTGTATACCTTTCTAATCCTGTTAAGGAAGATTATAAACTTGAACTAGATTTAAATTTTATGTGATTTTCTCTGTAGTTCCAGGGTAAAGAACCAGAGTAGCAAGTATGAGGAAAAGATCCTGAATCCTATCCCTAAAAGTTCCCTCAGGACTGAAGCCCGTCCCCAAGTCCATACCTAAAAGCTTTTAGTGGAAGTAAACACCCCAGCATCTCTGGACCGGCACCAGTTTCCTGTTAAACTTGTATGCATTCATGTCATCTCCCTTTATAGATTCTTCGATGACAGGGATCCTTCTTTTTTTCTATTTGTCTTCAAATTCCAGTTCCTAATATAAAGCCTGTCAAGTTGTGTTTCATAAATTATTGTTGATTGTTTCTACTTTACAGTTATCCTTTAAAAATATTTATTCCTTTGGCTAGCATTATGTCTTTTCTGCTCCCAAATTTAATCATAAATCAATGGAGAAGAAATGTGTCTGATTCCACTAAACTTAATACTTCATGTAACACTAAAGTTATAATGTAATTATCATCCTTTTTTTCAAGAGCCTCCTGAATGTCAAATCCATCTCCTTGCTGACCTGTGAACACAAAATTCTCATTTCCAAATCTAAGTTAATTTATTTTGCCTAAAATCCTTCTTTCTGAACTTCCACTTTTACAAACCCTATACATTCTCCAAGGCTCAGCTCAAGTCTACCTTCACCATGAAGCCTTCTTCAAATACTCCAGGTTGCACTGGTCTTCCCTTCACTGGATTCTAGAAAAATTGGTAATCTAAATCATATAACAGTTGGCTAACATTTTCTATACTTATCAGACCTTATGACTTTTGATGGACTCCTCCCTCCCTTCTTTATAAAGAGATTATAGAATATTGCATATATTATCAAATATTATTGCTGAAATAGTCATTGTTTTTGCAGAACTTTTTTCTCTTAAAAAAACCTTTGTTAAAAGAATTCAGTTATGCTCAAAAGCCTATCAAACTGTGTATACCCCTTGATCCAGCAGTGTCTCTCTGGTACTGTATTCCAAAGAGATCATAAAAAAGGACCCTCATGTGCAAAAATATTTGTAGCAGCCCTTTTTGTGGTGGCAAAGAACTGGAAACAAAGTGAATGTCCACCAGTTGCGAATGACTTAAGTTATTATATATGAATGCTATGGAATATTATTGTTTTATGAGAAATGATTAGGAGGATGATTTCAGAAAGGCCTGGAGAGATTTATATGAATTGATGCTAAGTGAAGTGAATAGAACCAAGAAACATTGTATACAGCAACAAGAAAATTATGCAATAATCCCAACTCTGATGGACATAGCTCTTTTCAACAATGAGATGATTCAGGCCAATTCCAATAGACCTGTGATGGAGAGAGCCATCTGCATCCAGAAAAAGGACTATGGGGACTGAATGTGTATCACAGCATAGTATTGTTGTTGTTGTTTGCTTGCTTTTTTTTCTTTTCTCATTTTTTTCCTTTTTGATATGATTTTTCTTGTGCAACATGATAATTATGGAAATATGTATAGAAGAATTGCACATGTTTAATCTATATTGGATTACTTGCTGTCTAGGAGAGGGGAATTGGAGAAACAGAGGGAGAAAAATTTGGAACATGTGAAAGAGTAAATGGTGAAAATTATCTTTGTATATATTTTGAAAATAAAAAGCTATTTTAAAAAAAAAGAAAGAAAGCCAAGTTAAAACTAAAAAAAAATCAGGCTTTTATCCTTCTTGTTCAAACTTCCTAATTCGTTTCCCCAATTTCTAGGTCTCTCCTGACTCCAATCTATCCTCCACACTACTAATGATGTCACTCAATAAATTCCAGTGACTGTTATTTCCAAGGGAAAAAAAACTCCTGAATTTGGCTTTTAAAACTTCATGCAATCTGGCTCAAATTTATCTTTCGAAAATCAGTATATATTAATCCCCTTCCTATACTACATGGTCCAGCCAAAGTGGCTTCTCAGTTATTCACACATCATAGATATTCTAGTTCCCATTTCAGTAACTTTGCACTGGTCATGCCATATGCCTAGTATGCACATATAAGATACACTTAATAAATGCTTGGTGACTTTTTCTAATTGATTGAAATGATAGCTCACTGGCTAGAGGAGACAGATAGGGATATATTTATAAATAAACATAATATAAAAACAAAAAACTTCACAAAAATAAGTTAGGAAAAATTCTATATCTTAGTTTTTATGCATGTTAGCATGCTCTCCTAAAGTAAACAATAAGCTCTCAGAGGGCAGGAACTATATCTATAGTCCTCATGTATATGCACAATGTCTCAAATAGTATGTAGCAAATGGTAAGTACTCAATAAATACTTGTTAATTAATGTCTTCTCATTATACTATGATAAGAAATAGGAATACATAACCTGTATATTTCCAAAAAGGATTTTGTGAATGGAGGAATACTTTTCTAGAGTCAAATCAATTTCTCATACAGCTAAGGATCATAAAAGTATTACAGCAATTGCTCATATTTAATATTGTAATATTCTCTCATGTATTTGTAATTTTCAGCTCCTAAGGTTATCAGTATCTAAAAGTCACAAAGAGATGAGAACCAATGATACCAGAATCCATATGAAGGGAAAAAGAAAAGAATGAATTTGTATGCTACAAACTCCCAAAATTTCACTGGGCAACAATAATCATAATTGCTAACATTTATATAGTTATATAGCCTGGGAGAAGGAAGGTCCTTCATTGTTAAGATTTCACAAGATCCAATTTTTTGTTCTCTGTTACTAGTTGCTTAGACATGATACGATGGCATAAGCTCTGAATCTGGAACTGAATTTCAATGTTGGCTCTGCTCTATAACAATTGCTACTTTGAGTCTTGATTAGTTCTTCTAGGTCTTAGTATTCTCATTAGTATTGGTTTTCTAGGTCTTAATATTCTCATTTGTATTGGTTAAAGAAGTTGCATTTAATGGTGTCTGAGGGGCTCTTCTAGATCTAAATTTAGGATTAGAATTTGGGGAGTATATTGCCAGTGATGGAGCTGTCCGGACATAAAGCTAAGTAGTTAGTAGTAGATTGTTATCTCAAAGTACTATAATTCTATCACCAATGAATGGTTATCTTTTTCCCTGAAGTCCTGTTCTCACTGAGCTTTAGTATTTTTAATAATTTTTGCCAAATTAGTCTGAAGTGGTATCATTTTATTATTATTGAAGTTGGACTATTTTAATACGGTTCACAATGTTTATTTCCTTTTGATTTTTAACAATTCCTATCTTTTAACCATCTATCTTTGGGGACTTTGAGGAAATCAAGTTTATTGACTTGTATCAGTTCCTTGTAGATGCTATATATCATATTGCAATTCAATATCTTTACTTTGTCATCTTTAATTCCTTTTTTAAGCTAGAAGGTTTATATGGTTTCATTTCTATGCAGAATTTATAGTTTAATATTTAAACTACTCTTGTTCATTTTAAAATTTCATTAAATCTCTATAGAGATGACTTTTCCCCATCTGTCAATAAATCATGAATTTTGCATGTTGTAGTAAATTGAATGCTGGACTTTGAGTCAGGAAAACTTGATTTTCAATCCTGCCCCAAACATTTATAAGCTCTATGACCTTGGCTAGGCCATTGAATTTTTTTGACTGTAAATTTCATAATCCATAAAATAGGGACATTAATACCTGCAGTACTTACTTCACAAAGTTGTTGTAAGTCCTAATGAGTTAATATACATGAAGCACTTTGAAAACTTGAAAGAATTATGTAAATGTCAGTTATTATTATTACCTTCTATGTGTAATCAATACTGTGTTTGTGGAGTAAAATTTGCTAGATTGTGAATGTCCTCTACATAGCCACCAATATTCTAAAGGTACTTATAAAAAAAAAAAACAATCTAATTTTCTTTGTAACCAACATAGCAAGAACTCTACATCAGCCAAGAAATTTTTTCAAAAAATAAATCTTGGAAAAAGTTAAGAGCAAAGCTAAAAAAGATCCCTGAGGCCTACATCAGAGAACTCCTGACAAACTGAATTTAAATCATTAATAGCGGCTTTTCTTTGGGTTTAGCTGTTTAATTCGTTCAAATTCTAATTACAATTCCAATACGGGCTATAGTCTAATCTCCATCTCTCCATCTTTTCCACAAGAATATCATGACAAAATTTACCAAATGCTTTGCTAAAATATATCTACAGCATTTTCCTGATAACGTGGCACAACAAACAAGGAATATGGTTTCTCTGACATTACGTATTCTGGAAGAAACCAAGCCAACCCAGTTGGGTCACAGCTTCTTTTTCCAATGTTCACTAAACCCAGCATTTTATTAACAGAATCTATAATTTTGCCAGGAATAAAAATCAAATACAGTAGGCAGATTCCATTCTTTTGCCTTGTTTACAAATTGGAATATTTGTTCTTTTCCAGTCCTCAGATACCTTTCTCCCTTTTTAAGGTCCTTATATCAGGGTTAATGACTTAGCAGTCACATCTGCCAATTATTTTAATATCTAAGGATGTAATTCACTTGGACCAGACAACTTTAACTCTTCAAGGGGAACTAGGTGCCCTCTTATAGTCTTCTTAATTATCTTGAGCATTAACTCCTGGAATTTTTTGTTTTGTTCTTTTTTACCCTTTTCAAAAAAATTTCAGCACCATCTCAGCCAACTCAGGGTCCAACATTCAATGAATGGACTTGAAGGCCTTGAGGCAGGGGAAGCTAGTTAAAAAAAAAAAAAAAAGAAAAGAAAAGTGAAGGAAAAGCAAAGTGAGGGTGAAAGATAGGAGGAAAAAAAGGAGGAGAACTTGGGAGCAGGAACTATGTTTTTACTTTCTAAGTACCCCCAACATTTATCACCATGCCTGATACATAGTAGGTACTTAACAAATATTAATTGATTTACTGATTCAAGAGTTAGCAAGTTGATAAACATGTTAGCATCCACATTGCCAAAGATTTGTCAGCCCTCAAACACAATTGTGACAGCCAATCAGACTCTTTCCCAGAATTCACCAATTTAGTGATATGGAACTTATGAGAAAAATCACTAAAAAGAAGAAAAAAAGTGGAGTGCCCATCTTTAGAGCCATGTGAAAGCCCAGGGACAGCTTTAGGGTATTAAAGGGGTACACCCTGACATGGGCTACCATTCTCCTTACCCTGCAGCCCTTGCTAACAAGTTGTTGCTGTATAAATGGAAAAGGGGGATTCTCAAGTGGTACCAGTGGAAATAATCAATAGTAGAGTGTGGCAGAACACACATGGAGTTCCTTAAAACATTTTTTTCTCTCCTTTGCTTCTGGTGAGAAGTAGTTCTCCATGAACTATCCCTTCCTCTTCTCCTAGCTCGAGCAAAGGATATATCCTAAATGTCCTAAATGGAGATCTAAGAAGAAAATACTGAAAAATAAGTAAACAAAGGAATAATTATAAAAACTACATTAACTATATGAAAGACAATGACTAATAATGATGAGACAACATACTAAAATTTCTGGGATGCACCTAAAGCAATTATCACAGTAAAATTGCTATCCTTATAGACACATATAAACAAAATTTAAAAAAAGAGAGTTGATGAAGTGAACATACAACAACCACAAAAAACAAAAAACAAACTCTCAAAAAGAAAAAAAGAAGAAATTTTTAAAAACAGAGGAAATAGAAATAAATTGAAAACCAGAAAGTCTATAAAACTGATTTTAAAAGTTGTTCTTTGAAAAACCTAATAAAATTCCTAAGTCTGGCAAATCTGATTAAATGAAAGAGGGAGAAAAAGTAAATTAACAAAATAGAAAACAAAAACTGGGATGAATTCAGAACAAAGAATAAGTAAAAAGAATTATCAAAATCTACCATGCACAGTTATATGCTGACATAATTGAGAATTCAGGAGAAATAGAAGTTTGTTTCCCAAAATATTAAATACCCAAATTAACAAAACATTAAACAGAAATTTTAATCCATTTTCAAAAAAGGAAATTGAACAAGCTAAGTCCTACTTGGGGAAGAGTTGGGGGAAAAAGTTTACCACAAAAGAGGATAGGTACCATTTTCAGATTTGCTTTGTAATCAAGACTTTTTGCAGCTCTTTTAGCCTGAGCTTTGGCACTACACCTAATTAAAAATATTTGGTGGCTGGTAAGGAAGTCTGACTAAATTGGCTGAGCAAGTATATTTAATTATACAATTCATTCAAGTACTTGTTCATTATTTGAGACTTCTACCAGTCCATATATATCTTTCACAGTACAATTATATCTATATGGGCTCAAGGTAACACTATATAAGATAATTAAAGAGGATGAGAAAGACAATTCAAAGTCAGTGAGATAAGAAGGAAGTTAGATGTGGATGCCAAAGTGCCAACATGGTAAGAAGGAGAAAGACCACTTCAGAGTTTATGATACACCACAAGTGGCACTCTAGGGAAGCTACTAGAAAATAGGACAAAAGTCCTGCAAATTTAATCAAGAGGGCTTTAAACTGAAAAGCAAAGGGAAGAAGAAAACTGCCTACACACACACACCCACTATGCCCAGCACCACAGAGAGTAATTGCAATGCAATGATAACAAGCAAGACACCTTGAAATTCATCCCTGGCAAAATCCAAGTCATAAAACCCCATGATTTCAGCTATCTCTGAACAAAAGAATTTTATATGAGTAACAAGCAAGGAGATCAAGAGTTTCTAATGCAAGGAGGAAAATAAGGTAATATAAGTAACATGGAGATGGTGGGATAAGACTCAACTGACATATAGTTTTGGAATTTTACAACTTATTCAAAAGAAACAGGCTATGTAAAGGAGGGGTAAAGAAGAATATTAAATTAATATTAAAAAGATACATTCATGTGAGGAATTCAAAGATCAGAGAAAGTAAAGGATGTTGGAGAACATTTGGTCAAGGATCAACTAAGGCAGAAAAAAAATCAATATTTTTATCAATATATTACAGATAACTTGGACAGAAAAGAGGAAAGAGATGAGGAGTTTGGATATAAAATTACAAGTCTTGCACAGAAATATGCTATAACAATAATAAGGGACTCAGTTATCTGGACAAGTACATTCTATTCTCTCCTCCCAGATCAGGTAGAATTGGGGAGGAAGAACTGAATCTGCTCTCAATGGGAAACGGCCCACACAGCTGTTAGCTTACACCAATATTGTTATAACTTACAAATCTATTCTCCCTTAAAATAAACAGAAAAAAATTAAGCAGCCATCTGATTATTTTCTTTCTCTCTCTGCAACAAGCAGAACTCTTTATAAATCCCTGAATTGACTTAGATCATTTCAGCCATCAGAAATACAAGGAAACAATAAGGAGGACTGCTATTCTAAATCTGACCCCCATCAACCAGGAAGCATTTATAGGCAGGATGGAAAGGAAAGAAATTTTGAGGGAAATAACTACTCCAATTTAAAATTTTTGATAAAAAAGGACAGAAAAGTCAGACATGTTCTGCCTTGCACCCTAGATTTAGGGAAAGTATGTTTGAAAGTGTAGAAAACAGATACCAATAACTTATTTTTTTAGCTTATTTTTAAAATTAAGATGGAGAGAGGAAACATAAAATTAACAAGTCTAATGATTATGAGAAGAGTGGGTGATATACTTAATAAATTTCCAAAGCTAGTTGAAGTAGCTAATACTTTATATGATAGAGCTGAAATCCACAAACATTTTAACATGCTAAAATATGTACCAAATTGAATAAGGTGAAATAGGATGTGTAATATCTTATACTTAGATTAAAAAAATCAACACAAGTATAAAATGAGGGTGGGGGAAGTATGGCTAGACATCAGTTTGTTTGGAAAAAAAATATCTATGGGAAGCTCCATCCCACTCCTACACATATGTCTCTAGAGAGTCCCCTTTCTGTGAAAACTGGAGAGAGGAGTAGGTCCCTTAGAAACCATCAATTCAATTATTTTGATGTAAACCAAGGTTTAAACTTTTTGTGCTTGTGACCCCTTTTTGCCAGAGAAATTTTTATGTGATCTTGGGTATATAAATATGTAAAAGACCCCCCATGGGATCACAATCCACAGTTTAAGAAGTTTGGGTGAAGAAGATAAAGCAATTATGTAAATGAAGGAGACCTAGATCCAAATCTACCACAATAGCTTAATTCTAGGCAAATCATTTCACTTCTCTTTCTTCAACAATAAAATGGGGATGATAGTAATTCCTATCTCAAATGATGGTAATGAGGATTAGATGAATTAATGGAGGTAAAAGTGTTCTGCAAATCTTAAAGAGATAGGAAAAATCTCCTAGATAAGGAAAAGCCCCTATTAAGGTTGGTCTGTACATTCTTCACAACTTAAAATCTTAAGAATTGCTTTAATAGTCTGCAAGAGAACAAAACTATTTCAATTTTAAAATAAATTTGTACATTCAAATACTCTCCCCTTTTCCAACTACATATATGTATAAAGGTGGATTTTCTTTATAGATTTCAACCAAAAACAACACCTTACAACAGACTGAATGCAGAAGTAACTATGAAAATCCAACTGCCTCCTATTAAGTCAGACACTAAAGAGCTTTGCCAAAATATGTAAAACAATGCCACTCTACTCATTTATTTTTATTTTTGAAAACAGTCTTTTTTTCATTAAAATATCAATATATGTAATGGGTTAATTTGTTATTTTTAAATGAATAAATATTTTTAAATGTACCCTTCTAATATGGTAAATATCAATAGATATCCCACATCAAGACAGCTAGATGGCACAATGAATAGAACACTGAAGTGAGGAAGACCTGACTTCAAATCTATCTTCATATAATTAATAGATATGTAACTTTGGACAAATCACTTAACTTCTATTTGTCTTAGTTTCTTCATCTTCATCTTCATAAAATGGGGACATCTATTTCTCAAGGTTGTGAGGATCAAATGAGATAATATTTATAAGGACTTAGCAAAGAAACTGGCACATAGTAGGAATAATGTAAATATTACTATTAATAATGATAAGCATAAACAAAACTTCATTGAGGTCCTCAATAATTTACAAGAGTGCAAAGGAATTTATTGACAGTAATGACCCAGAACATTGAGAGCTCACATCAATCACCTGGGGTTCATCACAAAATCAATATGTCAGAGGCTGGACTTTAAACTGAGGCTTCCTGGCTCCAAGGCTAGATAGGTCTGCATCGAATCATGATATATATAAATGCTCTCTGTTCTCTAAGCACCTACTATGTGCCTGGCATTGGTCTAGGTACTGTAGAGAAGTTTATATCCAATAGAAACTTATGAAACCATTGGATATTCAAAGCTAATACACATGAAATGGTTAGAAAACCAAAGACTCCTAAAATTTTTTACAACAGACTGCAGGTTTAATAGGAGTGCAAAGAGAAGGAGAAATCAATCTCATCTTGTTCAAAGGAATAATTAGAGAAGGCTTCATGAAAGAGGTACCTTGCACAAAGTAACTACTCAAATATTTGCTAAAGCAATGAATGTGGAGTATGAGCCACATCTTAATAGGCAATAGAGGGATTGAGAGGGAAGAACCAGCAAATAGGGCTTTTGAAGGAAAGCAAACAATAGAAATATAACAGGGATCTTAGCAGCCATTGCCTATAATGGTTAACTACTTTGTGATTTCATTACCAGTAACAACTAAAGCATGAGAGCTACCACTTACAGGAGTAGCTCTGGGATTACCAAATCCCATGAGCCTTGGGCAGGAAAGCAGGATAAAATCGGGGGGAAAGGGCTCTTATTAAAAAAGTAGAAAGTTGCAAAGTAGAAGCATAATGATGGCAGGAGAAGCTTCCTGCCAGCCATAGAAAGCAATATGGAGAACTGGCACAGTCCAATGTTGTGACATTGTGGAATAGTTGTTGTAGCCCTTATGCAATATGTTGACCCTTGAGACTGGAAAAATAGAAGCTAGGAAATCGTTCCATATGGAGAAAGATGGCAGCCCAGGGCTAGAGCTAAAGCAAATCCTTGCATCCAGAAGAAATAATGTGTTTTAATATAGGCACTAATACACAAATATGCTACCATCAGTCACATGATTTTCCCAGTTTCTCCAAAAGAAGTTATTTCCACAAAAATGTCAAAATGATTTTCCTAAAGCATAGGAGCGACCATTTACTCACCTATTTATTAAATAAATTCCAGTGTTTCCTTAAGTCCTCTGAGATCAAACATCAATTCCTCTATCTGATATTTAAAGCCCTTGACAATCTGATTCCAACACACCTTTCCAGCCTCATCATGCTTTATTTCAATTCACCAACCAGTAAACATTTATTAAGGGCCTACTCTGTGCAGAGCACTATATTAAAAGCTGGGGACACAAAAAGAGATAAAAGATAGCTCCTGCCCTCAAGGAGATTACCATCTAATGGAGGAGACAACATGCAAGCAAAGCTATACAAAACAAACTCTATATATAGCATAATAAGGAAATAATGAACAGAAAGAAGGCACTGGGATTAAGTAAGAGGAGTTGGGGAAGGCTTCCTGCAGAAAGTGGGATTTTAACTGGGACTTATTTCTATGTCAATCAAAATAATTTTGAGAGATAGAGTTTCTGGATAATTTAATCATTTCTCTGAGACAAAAATATGTTCTTTTGAAAGAAGTGTGGCCTTAGCACAATGAAAGGTGGGCTATATTAAAATGAGGGGCTAAGAGTGATTACCCTTGGACAGAAAAACTGTCTCTATAGCCAGATCATCCCCAGCCTTGGGCCATCTAATCAAAGAATGTATGCTCCACCCAAACAAAGATCTTGAACAAGAAAGTTAGTTCAATCTCATCCTGGGCAATGTCTTTTAAGAAACTGAACTTTTAGGGCAGCAGGGTAGTGCAGTGGATAGAGCTCCAGCCCCCTGAAATCAGGAGGACCTGAGTTCAAATCTGGTCTCAGACACTTAACATTCCCTAGCTGTGTGACCCTGGGCGAGTCACTTAACCCCAATTGCCTCAGGGGAAAAAAAAGAGAGAGAAAGAGATGGAACTTTTAAAATCAGCACTTTAGTAGGAGAGAACTCTAAATCTTCCTCAAATTAGTAGTTATTAATAATCATTTCTCTCATTTTCATGCACACTACAAACCAGTTAAACTAGCCTTTTTCTGTTCCTCATGCTCTGCTTCCCATCTCCCATTTCCATGCCTTTGTCCTAACTATTCTCTATATCTTGAATACATTCTCTACTCACTTCTACCACTTATCACCCCTAGTTTCATTCAAGGTTCAGTTTAAGTGCAACCTTTACATGAAGCCTTTTCCAAAAAAATTATCTTGCATATATTTTATCCAAAGACAGAGTACCTGACCTGTAGTGGGTACTTCATAAGTATTGATTAATTGATTTTTTTAATTGCTCTAGGTTGAACCTACTTCAGGAATGGAGCAGACAGGGGCTTCAGAATAATACTATTATCTATTTGTTTTCCTCATGAGTCACCCTGTTATTCTACCTTAATGAAATACTTTGCTTTTTAACTTTTATCTCATATAGGATTTGCAAATAGAATTTGCACTGAAATTAACTTAACTTGGATTTGTATTTATATTAGGATTCCCAAAATACTGTACTGCTCCTAGTGACAAGCATTTGATCCAGAGTTGAAGGGGATACATAGATAGTTATATAACCAAAGACAAAAAGTACTATATGAGGGAGATACAAGTAAAAAACAGGTTTAAATGTAATAGAAGATTAATGTCAGGAACCAGAAGAAAATAAGGCTGGAGACATAGGATAAGTCAGATTATGGAGGAGTTTAAAACTGATGCTAAATATTATTTAATTTTTTTATTTGTTTATATAATTAGAGGCAGCATGCTGTAGTGGACTAAGAGTTGACCTCAGAAACGGACATGAGAAGAACTGACAGTCTCAATTTTGTCCCTGTCTTCTGCTTGCTATAGCAGAATAGACTTAGGGAAATTTCTTTCTGTATGAGATCTGAAATTCTCTCTTGGTTGAGCTGAGTGACCTTGAATCCTTCACCCTGTATTTCCTGGTAAACATTCTCTTACATATGCTTTCTCTGATTTTTGTTTTGTTATTGTACTAGATAAATGGGATTTAAATTGCTCTTTTTAAAATTTAAAAAAAAAAAAAAGGTATAGCCTCAGAGTCAGGAAAACTTAGGAAAAAGTATTGCCTCTGCCCCAGACTGGTTGGTCATGCAGAGTGAGTAGACTTCAAGTAGAACTCTCTTTAGACTTGAAATTGCAGCTCAGGTTTAGATATATACTAAGAGAGGGAAAATGAGTTGCACAGTGAATCAACAATAGCAATGAAGTCACAAGTCCAATAAAAAAAAAACTAAATGATTAAAGGACAACATATAATTATTAATGAGATAAAGAGAAGTCAAAGAAAATTTAAATTAAATAGGTGAAAACAAACTTGATCATACAAGAGTTTTTCAAAATCCCAGCAGTTATTGGTGAAGTAGAAGAAGCCTTGGCATTGTTATCTGGGAAACTAGAATGAGTCACTCCTCCTCTCTGAGAAATTGGTACAATTAGAGCAGGTTTTTTCCTACTCTATGCCTATGATGCTATGATCCTAATGACAGCAGCAACATTCACCTCTTTAATATTTCAAAATAGCTCAGAAATTGATGTATAGAATCACCAAAAATATTCCACCTTACACTTTTCATCAAGGAAATGAGCTGACTTGAAAATATTCTTTGTGTCTTGTGATGGAGAGCTCTCTACACCCAGAGAAAGGACCGTGGGAACTGAATATAGATCCCAACATAGTATTCTCACTCTTTTTGTTGCTGTTCCCTTGCATTCTGTTTTCTTTCCTTTTTGATCTGATTTTCTTGTGCAGCAAGAGAATTGTATAAATATGTTTACATATATTGGATTTAGCACATGTTTAACATATATTGGATTGGGGGAGCTAGGTGGAGCAGTGGATAGAGCATCAGTCCTGAAGTCAGGAGGTCCCGAGTTCAAATTTAACCTCAAACACTTAACACTTCCTAGCTGTGTGACCCTGGGCAAGTCACTTAACCCCAATTGCCTTAGCAAAAAAAAAAATAAAATAAAATATTTCTTGCCATAAGGGAGGGAGTAGGAGGAAGGAGGGGAAAATCTAAAACACAAAATTATGCAAGGGTCAATGTTAAAAAATTATCTGTGTATATGTTTTGAAAATAAAAAGCTTTAAAAATAAAAAATAAAAATATTCTTTGTTCAATTAGTAAAATAAAACCAATATTTGTGCACGAAAATCTGAGAGTTCTCTTTTTCGTTTTTTTCTTTTGTTTTTTTTTTTTTTTTAATTTTCACATTCTGAAAAGCTTTGGTAACAAAATGTTATCAGATGTAGTTAAAAAAATACTTTTCACTAATGTTGCCACAAGATGTCACCATAAACCTAGAAGGACTATGGTTTCTCCAGAGATTGCCCAACACCAGAAATCACAAATTAAATAACATGAGTTAACTGTCATGCTGTCAATTATTGGAAAATAGCAGTTCTGAGCAAGGAGAGATGACCTGAGAGAAAAAGAAATTGAGGCTGTGAAGTTAAATGACTTATCCAGGATCATACACCTAATACATGTCTAAGGAAATGTTTTAATTCAGGTCTTCTTGACTCTGTCTAGCATTCTATCCACTAGGTCACTTAGATACTTTCAACAACTCTTATAAGGTAGGTGTTATTATTCCCATTTTAAAGATGAGGAAACTGAGTCTCAAATTAAGAATTCAAAGACTCTTGCCAGCACCCCATCTGTAATTCCTTAAATAATATGACTTCTAAAACAGATAGCACTAATAAAGGTGAACATATGAAAAGCTGAAAGACAACTGAATGGAGAAGCAAAACAATAGGCGGCTGAGTATCAATATGAAAAGTGATTATAACGTCAAAAGATTCTGGTGCTTCCTGTTTCTCCAGGGGCTGGGTAATAAGAAGTCATAGAGAGATGCAGAATTGGGAAGGTACAATCTGTAATACACAAGCCATAAGTCATCCAACATTATGAACATACCTTGGAGATATTGTGGCTTCAGTTCTAGATTACTGCAATAAAGTGAATATCACAATAAAGGGAGTCACACAAATTGTTTGGCTTCCCAGGGCACATAAAAGTTATGTTTACACTGTACTGTAGTCTATTAAATATTTAATAGTATTATATCTAAAAAATGCAAATACCTTAATTTAAAAATACTTTATTGCTAACCATCATCTGAGCCTTCAGGGAGTTGCAATCCATTTACCAGTTGAGGGCTTGCCTCAGTGTTGATAGCTGCTGATTGATAAAGGTAGTGGTTGGCTGTGACAATCTCTTAAACTAAGACAACAATGAAATTTGCCCCCATCGAATGACTTCCTTTCACAAAAGATTTCTCTGTAGCATGAAATGCTATTTAATATCATTTTACCCACAGTAAAACATCTTTCAAAATTGGAATCAATCTTTTCAAACCCTGACACTGCTTTATTAACCAAGTTTATATAACATCCTTCAATATTGTTGTGTCTCAGGGGATAGGGAAGCCGGAGGAAAGGGAGAAAGATAAAGGAACAGCTGGTCAGTGAAGCAGTCAAAATACACAGAATATTTATCAATTGCATTCACCCTCTTGTATGGGCACAGTTTGTGGCACCCCCAAACAATTACAATAGTAAATTTAAAGATCACTAATCACAGACAACCATAGCCAATATAATAATAATGAAAAAGTTTGAAATATTGTGGAAATTACCAAATTGTGACAGACACACAATATGAGTTCATGCTGTTGGAAAAATGGTATCAAATAGACTTGTTGAACACAGGGTTGCCACAAACCTTCAATTTGTTAAAAAACGCAATATCTGCAAAGCATGATTAAGTGAAGCACAATAATATGAGATATGCTTATACTCTTTAAGTCAGTTGAGTTTGTCAGGTTTAGCACTCACTAAAGTAGCAATTCTCAGAGTGTAGTTCCTGGGGGTCTTCAAAAGTTTTCATAAGGTCTGCAAAATTATTTTCACAATAATACTAAGATGTTTTAATTTCTAATATATATAATATAGAACATATATTCTATAGAACATATAGAACATAAACAATATATCCAATCCCAAGAATAGCCAATATCAGTAGATATAAATAAGTATAACTCACATAAGTAAAACAAAAGTTCTTTGGAGGATCCGCAATAATTTTTTTTGAGAGGCAATTGGGATTAGGGGACTTGCCCAAGGTCACACAACATTAAGTGTCTGAGGCTGGATTTGAACTCATGTCCTGAATCCAGGGCTGTTGCTCTATCCACTGTGCCATCTAGCTGTGCCTTTCAATAATTTTTAAGCATGTGAAGAGATCTTGAGACCATATAGTCCCATATTCAAACAGAAATGTTGAAATGTGTAACATAATAATTATAAAATACTTTTTTTCTTTTTGTTATATTCAATTTTCTAGTGTTGCTGTCTTTCACTAATACATTTAATTTAAAATCCATTGCATTATTCCCATGTCATACTTATCTGAGCCTAGAAGCCAATATGTACTTTATATTTTTGCTTCTTATACAGACCATCATTTTTATTTGTATATGGTTCACTATTTATCTGCTGATTAGGTTATAAGGTCCTTCAAAATACATATGCTTGTATTTTCCTGGGAAAAGCACAAAAATGCAGACTTAAACTGTCAATAATAATAATAGAGATAGAAGTTTAGTTATCCACATAACAATATAATATGAAACTCTCTCAATGTCTGTTGTCCCTCTTAGACTGATGAAATGATTCTGCTCTCCACTTTACCCTAAGATAGCTCCAATAATTCCAAGCTGGAAATAAGGATTACTTACATAACTGCTTTTTGCAGATTAGTTTGGCTTTTCATTTTATTAGAGAAGTCCAAACTAGAGTAGTCCAGAGATTCAATGTACTCAGATGAGAAATAGGGCCCTTTGGCATTAAAGCCATGCTGTAACAGCATGTAACATGGCCTTTTGTTGCACGCTGTTACAGTATGGATATTACTAAAAAATAGGAGGATTATCTGAAAGGCTCAAAAATACTCTTCCTAAAGCAAATCATTTATGGAATCTTTGGTTCCCCAAGATCTTAGAGGATTTATCCAGTCCCAGCTAAGTAAGCCGCATACTTTTAGCAAATGCATTGAGGTCAAAAATCTTCATTAATTGTACACCTACCAGGTCATACCCAGGATCCTGTGTCAGGACTTGAATAATCTCATTCTAAATTTAAGGAATTTGTGATTTAATTTTTTTTCCAAATTGTCATTCATTAGAAGCTGGATTTATTTAAATTTTTAAACACTCCAAAGAGATTAGTTTGTACTTAATTCTGGTTAAGG
Organism: Myrmecobius fasciatus; assembly: GCA_023553655.1. NCBI lineage: Eukaryota > Metazoa > Chordata > Mammalia > Dasyuromorphia > Myrmecobiidae > Myrmecobius > Myrmecobius fasciatus. Next base: position 28,744 of record JAJPUD010000689.1, on the reverse strand, counting down.
TGATTATGGTTATTTGTGACCCATTAATTCCTATAAGCAACAAAACAACATTTTATGAAAATGCAACCACATGCAAAACAACCTCATAAATTCTTCCCTATCTAGTTTAACTCAGTAGAACAGGTTTCTGAATTTCAAAATCTTGCACATTTTTATGATTTCTAACTTCTTTACAATATCATCATCCATAACCTCAAGCAGCAAGTGTGTCCCCAATCTTTGTCTTGGGCCCTTTTCTCTTCTCTATATTTTCACTGATCAGATCCCATGGATTCAACTCTCACTTCAGCAGATCATCCAACCATCATCTCTTAGTATAAGTCTCGTATCTCCTATTGCCTACAAGACAGTTCTCCCTGATTATCTCAGATCCAGTGGGTTTTTAAAAATCATTGTCTTTCCCCTAAAAACCACCCACGTACTTTCTAAGTTCCCAGTTTCTATTGAAGGCACCGCCATCTTTCCAGTTATTCTGGTCTAAACCTTTGCAGTCATCCTCATTTATTCCCTTTATATCCAATGACATGCCAGATCTTGATAATTCTAACTCCACAACTCCACTTGCAGTCATCCCCTTCTCTCTACTCACAACATGACCATTCTGGACTTCCGCCATCACCTCCTAAATGTAAGTCTCTCACCTTTCCTCTCTTCCATCTGTATCCACACAATGCTCATAGTACTCTGAGAGTATGGCTCTATCTCATTTCTTTCCTGAAGAAACTTCAATAACCTCTAAGAGCAAATGCATTCTCCTCTGTTTGGCATTTAAAGCCCTTAATAATCTGACTCCAGACTCACTTCCCTTCTCCCACCATTACACATGTTCAGAAGGAGATCTACCTGTAACTTTGGTGTACTTGAGCCTACAGTTAAGTACAGATCTGACCAAGTCATTCACATACTCAATAACCTCCACAAGCTCCCTATCACCACCAGAATCAATCAATGAATTGATTCTGAATCAGTTCATTACTATGTTCCCTTACTGTGCTAAGTGCTAGAATATAAAAAAGGGGGGAGAGAGGGGTAAAAGGCTGTCTCTTCCCTCAAGGAGCTCACAATCTAACCAGGGACACAGTATGCAAACTAATACATACAAATAGGTTACAAATAGGATAAAGAGGAAATAATTAACAGAAGGAAGACTATAATCAAATAAAAAATATTCTATTTGACATTCAAAACCTTTCATATCCTGCTCCCTCCCAACGTTAATAGTCTTCTTATGCCTAATACCCCCTCCCACCTACCCCACACACATACATGATCTTTGATCCAGTAATAATGACCTCCTTGTTATTCCTTCCACAAGACACTCCATCTCTGGACTCCCAGCATCTTTAAATGGCTATACTCTAAGCCTGGAGTGTTCCTCCTCCTTTATGTCTCCTCTTGGTTTTCATCAAGTTACAGATAAAATCTCCATCTTCTGCAAGAAGCCTGTCGTGATCCCCCTTAAGCAGAATGCCCTCCCTCTGTTAATTATTTCCAGTTTATTTTGTCTGCGGCTCACTTGTACACAGTTGTTTGAATGCCTCTCTTCAATTTGACTGTGAGTTTATTGAGGATTAGAAATGTCTTTCACTTTTCTGTATATCCCCAGCAATTAAAATAGTGTCTGGCACATATAGGTGTTTAATAAATAAATAACAAAAAAATAATAACTATTTGTTAAGTGACTAACATATAAAACTTGGTATTTTGATGGAGGCAGTAAGGGACAAGAGTACTTTTCAGCTAAACTAACCTGCTTACTATTATTTCTCTTCAGGACTCATCTCAGCTGACTTCTTCAAGAGACTTTTCTGGATTCTTCCAAGTGCTAGTTCTTTCCCCATTCCCAAATTACTCAGTATCTAATTTTTATATAGTGAATATTTATTTAGCTATGAATATGTTGTTTTCCACTTAAAATATAATATCTTCAGGTTAGGTTTATAGACAAAAAAATTGAAAACTTTAAGCATTAAGTTCAATAATATCTAAATTATAAACTTTCCCAAAAGAAGCAAGAAAAATAAAAACAAACAGTAATAATAATTAATTAATAGCATTTATAAAGTGCTTTTCTTTAAATCCTCATTCTATTGTACCTGTTATCTTATTTGATATTCAAAACAACCCTATGAGGTAGATACTATTATTGTCCCCATTTTAGAGATGAGTAAACTGAGGATAAAAGAGGTTAAGTCACACGGCTGATAAAGAGTCTGAGCAGATTTATCTTAGGTCTTCTTGATTCCAAGTCCAATGTCTTAACTACAGTGAAACTAGTCCTGGGACTAGTAAGGAACATTTAGTATGGCTCTGGGATGGAGCCTAAAAGAAAAGAAAGGGGCCCAGCACAAACCTAATTTTTGCCAGTGATGCTTTCTTTGCTCTGGCATTTTCTATTCTGATGCTTGTGCTCAAATCTGCACCACGAACAGTTATTCATCTTTATGTTTTTCTCTTAAAGCTTGGTTAGCATCTGAAAACATAATTTTTTTTAATGCTATACTATTTCTTATTTGGGGGATTGAAACTATCAGTCAAAGTTATTCATGTCCAATGGTTGCAGACAGACTTAGATTGCAAATAAGAAGCTGTAGGTTCCAGTAATTGCATCCTTAGCATTCTGCCTTCTCAATGATATTCTCTTGAAACTTCTACTACATCATCATCTTAGAGACCACTTTTCACAGTATATTGTGGTTTATCATACTAGAGTCAAAGCTGCTCTCCATCAAAGAAACCATATCTATTCCCAAAAGAAGAATGCTTATATTCCTCCTTTTATGAAATGTTGTCCTTGAAGATATATTTTCTCAATCAAACCAGATAAACTCAGTGTGCTGCCGAGCCCTGGCAGGCACTATACTTTATACATAGTGTAAAACTATGAGAAAAATTAAACCCAAACACAATTCAATTCCAAAGTATTTGAAATTACAAATAACCCTGTGAGGCTGCACACTGCTCTATTCTGAATAACCATCTGTTAAAGAAATACAAGAGGTTACATTTATTTTTTTCTGTTGTTCTTTTGGAATGAGGATTTAAAGAATAGCAAAATGGTTACTACAAAGTACCTATTGGCTTCATGTTGGATTGTACCTCCTTCTGCCAGTACACTTGGTCCCAAGAACATTACAACAAATTAAATACTGAGGTTTTTTTAACCAAATACTTCTAGCAAACCATTCAGCAATTCAATTTCTCAATAATCAATCCTTCTTTCTTTCATAATACTAATTTTAGGCCATTTAAACTAAATGAACAGATATAGGTATACACAAATGTATTATAAATGTATATATGATTATTTATTATAATATATCTAATATAAAATGATGAGTAAACTATATAACTTTCCAACAGAAACACTGTAAATGTAGTTATATTGATTATTTCATGTACTGCATCATACATTTTGTCTTAAAAAAAATCTGTTTCATATTTATGAGACAAGCCACTTGAAAAGTTCCCAAATACTAAAGTCCTCCTCTTGTCCCTTATTTTACTGTGGAAATAACTATTTCTTCTCAAAGATTATGCAATCAGGGAATAAGCTCTGGTAGGTCATAACAAGCTGGATTAGCCTCAAATGAATTGTGTCTATCACTTAAGAACAAGTATTGTAAATCCAAAGACTCATCTCCAGGTGATTGACCTACCAGGTGATAAAGTTTTTGGCCACAACAACTAATAAAGACAGTTACAGCACCTGCTTGTGACCATTATTAATTAAAGAAGGGGAATCTCAAAGGTATGAACTCACAGATTTTTTTAAGCATTATATTAAATGGCTGAGGATACTGGCAGACCCCTTGATTTGATTCAAGATTCAAGCCCAATTCTGACTGTGAAAATACCCCAAATTTTTTTGATAATACATACCCAATAAAGCCTGAAATAAGGAGCTCTTAAAGATACCCATCACTTTTTTGACAGCTTTCTTCAGTGGCTGCTCTTCTGGTTTCCTTAATTTTCTGCAATATTCTTCCAACAGTCTTAAAGCTCGATCAGTATCTGGAAAGACATAGTTTTTAAAGCTTATCTTATGGTCCCAGAAAAATATGAAACTATTGTTCAACAATGCCACAGTTGTATTTATATCTTCATGACACAAAAGACTCTCATGAAGTAATTGGTCACATTTTTCTATTATATATGTCATTGCATTCAGCTTTCTAATTATCAAGTACTTTTTTTTTCCTTTTTGTACCAGGGCACTCCAAAAAAAGAACATGTTGTTCTTTTAAAAAATGAAATTAAAAAACTTTTATTTTTTTTTGAAAAAATATATGAAACCTGATTTTAAAAAGACTTACAAATAAGTGTTTCACATTGTAGCTAGGATTCACCTGTTTCACCGAAGTAGAACATTACTTTAAAATTCTACTCTTCCCTGAAAGCAATTTCCTTGCTAAGTACCAAAGCAACTATTTTAATAAAATCAGATCTTATTCTTCTTCTGGAAGAACTGAGCTAGGTTGTATTCCCAAGTACTTCACAACTTCACAAGGGTTTCTAATTACCTCAAAACATTCAAATGCTGCAAAAAAAAACCCTTTAAAAGTCTCTTTTTTATTCTAAATTTAACAAAACTAAATAAAATGAGTATTTCAATATACAAATTAGAAGGAAAAAAAGGTGTTTGGAACATGAAACTGTTAATTTAGCTTAATCTTCCCTTTCAGATATAGAATAAAAACATTGCAGTTTTTCAAAGCTCTTCTTCTTGTCAATATTTCCTTCTGGGTCTCTGTACTTTTATATATAGATATAGATATAGATAATGATATGAATATAGATATAGATATAGATATGGATATGGATATAGATATAGATATAGATATAGATATAGATATAGATATAGATAT
>JAJPUD010000689.1:813-21824 GCA_023553655.1 Myrmecobius fasciatus | reverse complement strand
GAAGGAAGGAAGGAAGGAAGGAAGGAAGGAAGGAAGGAAGGAAGGAAAAAAATATATCTTTATAAACATGTCCCTAACAACATTGTTTATGATGAGAATAAAACAACCATAAAATAAATTAGAGTTCATTACTAGGGGAATGGCTGAAGAAATTAGGGGGATATAAATATAATGGAATATTATTCCGCTGTAAGAAATATGCAGTTTGTAAAACCATTCCCAATAAGTAAAACCATTCCCAATAAGATCAGGAGTGAAACAAGGCTGCCCACTGTCACCATTACTATTTAATATTGTATTAGAAATGTTAGCTTTAGCAATAAGAGAAGAAAAAGAGATAAAAGGAATCAGAGTAGGTAATGAAGAAACCAAATTATCACTCTTTGCAGATGACATGATGGTATACTTAGAGAACCCTAGAGACTCAACTAAAAAACTACTAGAAACAATTCACAACTTTAGCAAAGTGGCAGGATTCAAAATTAATCCACATAAATCATCAGCATTTTTATATATTACCAACAAAGTTCAGCAGCAAGAGATACAAAAAGAAAATCCATTCCAAATAGCAGATGATAGGATAAAATATTTGGGAATCTATCTGCCAAGGAAAAGTCAGAAACTATACGAAATAAATTACAAAACACTTTCCACACAAATAAAATCAGACCTAATCAATTGGAAAAACATTAAGTGCTCATGGGTAGGCAGAGCAAACATAATAAAAATGACAATACTACCCAAACTAATCTACTTATTTAGTGCCATACCAATCAAACTCCCAAGAAATTACTTTACAGATCTAGAAAAAATAGTAGCAAAGTTCATTTGGAAGAACAAAAGGTCAAGGATTTCAAGGGGATTAATGAAAAAAAAGGCAGATGAAGGTGGCCTTGCTGTACCAGATCTAAAACTATATTATAAAGCAGCGGTCATCAAAACCGTTTGGTACTGGCTAAGAAATAGAGCAATTGATCAGTGGCACAGGATAGGATATCAGGACAACCTAGGCATTAACCTTAACAATCTAGTGTTCGATAAACCCAAAGACCCCAGCTTTTGGGATAAATACTCTCTATTTGGCAAAAACTGCTGGGAAAATTGGAAACTAGTGTGGAAGAAATTAGGGCTTGACCCATACCTAACACCACATACCAAGATAAGATCTAAATGGGTTCATGATCTAGATATAAAGAGGGACTTTGTAAGGAAGTTAGAGGAACGTAATATAGTTTATCTCTCAGACCTGTGGAGATGGAATAAATTTATGTCCAAAGAAGACCTGGAACTCCTAATTGAACACCAGATGGATAATTTTGATTATATTGTTAAAAAGTTTCTGTACAAACAAAACAAATGCAGACAAGATTAGGAGGGAATCATCAAATTGGGAAATCATCTTTACATTTAATGGTTCTGATAAAGGCCTCATTTCTAAAATAGATAGAGAATTTTCTCATATATATAAGAATTCAAGCCACTCTTCAATAGATAAGTGGTCAAGGGATATGAACAGACAATTTTCAGATGATGAAATTAAAACCATCTCTAGCCATATGAAAAGTTGCTCCAAATCACTATTGATCAGAGAAATGCAAATTAAGACAACTCTGAGGTACCACTACACACCTGTCAGATTGGCTAAAATGACAGAAAAAGATAACGATGAATGTTGGAGGGGATGTGGGAAAACTGGGACCCTGATACATTGTTGGTGGAACTGTGAATGGATCCAACCATTCTGGAGAGCAATTTGGAACTATGCTCAAAAAGTTGTCAAACTGTGCATACTCTTTGACCCAGCAGTGTTTCTACTGGGCCAATATCCCAAAGCGATCTTAGAGGAGGGAAAGGGCCCCACATGTGCAAGAATGTTTGTGGCAGCCCTTTTTGTAGTGGCTAGAAACTGGAAACTGAAGGGATGCCCATCAATTGGAGAGTGGCTGAATAAATTATGGTATATGAATGTTATGGAATATTATTGTTCTATAAGAAACGACCAGCAGGACGATTTCAGAGAGGCCTGGAGGGACTTGCATGAACTGATGCTGAGTGAAACGAGTAGAACCAGGAGATCATCACACACAGCAACAACAGTATTACATGATGATCAATTCTGATGGACATGGCTCTCTGCAACAAAGAATTGTCTCAAACTAGTTCCAATTGTTCACTGAAGAAAACCATATACACCCAGAGAGAGGGATATGAAATATGGATCACAACGTAACATTTTCATGATCTCTATTGACGTTTGCTTGCATTGTGTTGCCTTTCTCTGATTCTTTTTTTTTTTCTTGTAGATAGGATTTTTCTTGCATAACTTCTCAAGCATTTCAACATTATTAACATGTAGTAGACTTCCTGCCATCTAGGGGAGGGGAGGGGACTGGGGGTAAAATTTGTAATGGAAAGCTTTGTAAAGATCAATGCTGGGGAATTACCCATACATATCTTATACAAATAAAAAGCTTTAATTAAAAAAATTTTAAAAAGAAAAAAAAGAAATATGCAGTTTGAAAAATCCAAAAGACTGTTGAAAGACATATGAAGGGGGAACCAAAGGAACACTGCATGATGACCTTAAGAGGCAATTAGAGCAAAATGAAATGAGCAATCAATCTAGAGTCAAGAAGACCTCAAATACCACCTCAGATATGTATTAGCTGTGTGACCTTGGGCAGGTCACCTAACTAACTTAAATGAGGCATTTTAACTCTAAAGTCCCTTCTAATTCTAAATCTAGAGTCTTATGACTTTCTCAATGGAATTAATGTGTTAGATATATAAAACAATAGTATTACAAAAATAAGGTTGCAAATTTTTATGTTAACATTTAAACACAAATTGTGTTTAGATTAATAATCTTTAATAAGAATTCACTGGTAAAAATTGTGGGAAAAACTGGAAAGAAGTCTAGCAGAAATTAAATAAAGGCTACTATCTCATGCCATTTACCAAGTTAAGATTAAGGGATTCATTACCTAGATATAAAGGAATATATTACAAGTAAATTAGTAGAATATAGAACATATTCCCTATAAAATTTATAGATAGAAGAATTTGTGAATAAACAAGAAGTAGAGAGCATTACAAAGGATAAAATGGATAATTTTGATTATATTAAATTTAAAAGATCTTATACAAATAAAACCAGTATAGGCAAAATTAAAAAGAAAACAGAAATCTGCAGGAAATATTTTATAGACAATTTCTCAAATAAAAGTCTCCTTTCTCAGATATAGAACAAACTGTCAAATTTACAAAAATATGAGTAATTCCTAAATTAAAATATGGTCAAAAGATATGAAAAGGCAGTTTTTGGAGGAAGAGATCAATTATCTATAGTCATATGAAAAATAATTTTCTAAATCATTGTTGCTTAGAGAAAGGAAAATTAAAACAACTTTGAGTTACCACGTCACACCTATTATATTGGCTAAAATGATAGAAGAGGAAAAATGACAAATGTTGGAGGGAATGTAGAAAAATTGGGATTAATGTGCTATTGGTGGAATTGTGAACTTATCCAACCATTTTGGAAAGCAAACTGGAAATGTAACCAAAGAGACAAAAAGCAGGGTATACCTTTTGACCCAACATTACCCCAATTAGGTAGTTTCCTAACGTGATCAGAGAAAAAGAAAAAGAACTTATATGCTCGAAAATATTGGTAGATGACAAAAAAGTGGACATTGAGAGGATGTCCATCAATTGGAGAATGGCTGAATAAGTTGTGGTATATGATTGTGATGGAATAGTACTGAGCTATAAGATATGATGAGCAGGTGATTTTTAGGGGAAATGGTAAGACTTGCATAAAATAATGAAGAATGAAATGAGTAGAATCAAGAGATGTTGTATACAATAAAAGCAATATTGTTCAAAGAGTACCTGTGAATGACTAAGCCATTCTGAGTAATATGAATAATCAAATCAACTACAAAAGCCCTATGAAGGAAGATGTTATCCACCTCCAGAGAAGGAACTGATATATGGAATATGCACTGTGTAGTTTAATATATATATCTGTATCAAATGTTGGTCTTCTCTTGAGCAGAGTTGGGAGAAAGAGAGGTAAAGCACTTGAAATTCAAATGTAACTAAAAAACATTTTTAAAAGAAAAAGAAATAGGGACAACATTGTTCCCTTAGCATCCATCATCCCCCTTCTCATTTACCTTGAGTTTCAGTTTATAGGATTTGTTTCAATTCTTAAGGGGCCTTTTAGGGTGGAATAGTAAGTGATACACTGAGTTTGAAATCAGGTGAAATGGGCTCGAATCTTACCTTAAATATTTGCTATATGGTGGGCAGAACATCAGTAGACAGTAAGATACAAACTTCTCCAATAGAGTGCTTGTTTCCTAAATATCTGCTATTTCATTTTCATTTCTTTTTGTATCCCCAGCACTTACTTAACAGAATTGGGGCACATACTGTTAGGCTGTTTCAGTTGTGCCAACTCTTCCTGACCCCATTTTGGGGTTTTCCTGGCAAAGATACTAGAGTGGTTTGCCATTTCCATTTCCAGCTTCATTTTACAGATAAGGAAACAAGTGACTTGCCTAGGGCCACATGGTCAGTGTCTGAGGCTGTATTTTAATTCTTGAAGATGAAAATCTTCCTGATTCTAAACCCAGTGCTTGCTCTATTTATACCATCTAGCTGCCACTTTCAGTCATATAGTTGCTGCTTAATGAATGTTTGTTGAATTGAATTGAATTTGTAAAATGTTACTAATATATTCACTACCTGTATCATATATATTTGAGGAAAGTACTTCCTAATACAGAATGGCTACGAATTCTCCCTATAATCATCACTGTACCAACCAGGTACTCCTTAAAAGTTACTTTGTCCTTGTCACTTCTTCCACTTTCTGAAAAGTAAAATTTACAGCTAAACAAGTAAAATATTAGCTACTCTGCTTTTAGCAGAAAAGGATACCCAGTAAATATCTAGGGAGCTGGAGTCCTTTATCACAATTATATCCTGTGTCAATTCTCAATGACAACTTCATGAACTTCATCCAATTCTTCCCTTTTCATTCAATTCTTCCTTTTAATCCCACCTATGTTAAACTCCACAACCTATAGCAATTGTTTCTCCTGCCATAGTTTATAACTCGGATTTGTTTCCCACATGTATTTCACAACATACAATACTCCTGCAATACCTAATCTGTTCCTCTTCATTGAGATGTCCCCTTTCATTACCATATTGCAATCATGGGTCTCACCCCATTAAAGTCTTAGTGATATCCTTGAAAGGTTCAGTGATATCTTACGGTGGGCTTTGAGTTTGTCCTTGAAGATGCTTTGGATTTTGAAAAATGGAAATAGTCAAGGAAAAGCATTTAAGGTATTGGTTCCCATATTATATTTTCCCCTATAATATCCCTCACCCTATTTTGCATCATTCTAACTTAACATGTTATTAAAACTAAGGCCATGAATTCTATCCCTGTTTATTTCAGCACCCCCTCCTCAGTATCCATTGCAATCTCAACCTCAGTGAAATCATTAAACAAAAACTGCACGTCAATCAATGGTCTCATCTGAATCAGACAAGATAACTGAGCTGGGTTCAAGAAAGCCTGTCATTACCACTACAGAAAAAAAAAAGTATATTACCTATTGAAAGCATAAAAGGAGCATTTTTATGCAAATGACAATGGAACTAACTATTAGTATAAGTTTTCAATAGGATTCCATCTTCTAAAACCAACAGATGGTCATTAACAATGAGTTGACTAAATTAAAAAGCAAGTATCATTCTTCTGAGATCAAGCAAGATCTAGTAAACCAAGCAAATAAATATTTTCCAGATGTTTGTTTTGAAGTCCCACCCAAAGTCTTCTACTCAATTTAAGGGAGGAAGAAGCACTTATCTGGTTCTGATCACAAAAGTTTAGGAGAATGGGATTTTAACCTGTAAGTAGCCTTAGCCCTCATTTAATATAACCCTCTCCTTTGAAACTGAGGTCCAAAGAGAATAGAGATTTATACAAAGTCACAGAAAGGACAAAGCAATGACAAGGGCAGGGGAAATGATATAGGAGGAAGGATCCTTCGGCTCAGAGCTGGGAGACATAGAGTCCTTGCCCAGCTATTAACATATGACTTCAATGTGCTAGGTTTCTGTTTTCTTAGACTCGGCCCTCAAGAAGCCTACAATCTAGTTGGAAAGATCAAACACAAACCCATTAACAGTTAATGGTCCAAAAGTTAAGGAGCAATATAAGACAACAATAGAAAGAATGTTAATATTTAATTAACAGAGAACCAACGGTAAATTCAAAGAAGTAAGAGGTCCCACGCTGTTGTAATTTCTGAAAAGAAAAGGAAGAATTGACCAAACTAAAGAACAGTGCAGGATAATTGAAAGTTGTTGAGAATCTCCAAAAGAAATCATTCAACATCAAGAATCTGTGTTCCTCTTGAACTTTTTATATCTATGGTTTTGTGTAACTCATTATTCTCTCAAGATGTCTTAATCATAATATCTAACATTTATATTATCCCCATTTTATAGATGAGGAAACTGAGACAGAGATTAGGTGACTTGCACAGGCTTACACAATTTGTAAATGTCATTTCTGAGATGGCATTTGAACTCAAGTCTTTGTTGTCTCCAAATCAGTGCTCTATCCACTATAACTATCTGCCTCACTTATTTGAACCTTAGTTTTATAATCCATAAATTAAGAATATTGAATTGAATGACCTCTAAGACCCCTCCCAACACAATTCTATAATATTCTGATTCTATGATCAATAACTGAAAAGCTAAGTTCGTTTTAGCTTTAGGTTCTGTGATTCCAAAGATAGATATCATATATGATAAATAATATTAGATTTAACCTTATTATTCTCTGTACATTTTGTTGTAAACAGTTTCTTCCTTTGAAGAAAAAATTAAAATCCAAACAAATTCATGGCTTTCAGACCAGCATCCAGAGCTGAGAGAATTCTCTCCTGATCCCAGAGCTGGCTAATTTTTTAATATGCCTTTGATAACAATTCTCTCAACTGTGCCCTAATTCTTTCATACCTTTAACTCTTTCTTTACTAAATTTCATAATTTATCTTAATGATATCTTAAACTGAAGGATAAAAATGAACTGTCAAATTTAATTCTTCTGGAGATGTGAGAAAGCAAAAGAAGGCTACATGATGATACTCCCACGCAATTTAGAAAGCCTTGGCTAGCAGAGCAATGTGTAAAATTCAGAAAATTTTCCATGTAATTCAGGAAAATTTTATAATTATATTTAAATAAGCAGGCAAAAGTGATCTATTCATTCCCCTCCCTCCTCACCACTCCCACCCATTTTCCTAGGTAGTATCACCCCCACCTATTTTCCTAGGTAATCTCTTCAATTCATCGTTTAACTTTGCCAGTGGAAATCTACCTTTATGAGACTCCTGAAGTCACAATAATACTGAAACTAAATTTAGATTACTTGAAGGCAAGCATAGGAAAATATGAAGAAAGGGAGAATTTATATAATTGAAATTTTAGTAATAAAAAATGTATCATGTGCAATAGGCAATCCAGAGGATATAATGAAATGTTACATAATTGGAATTTTATGTAATTATGCTTCAGTTAATTAAGGTTCAATTCTATTGTATTCAGTTAGGGAAGAGCACTACCATAAAGTTATAAATAAATTGGGACCAGGGAAAAAAGTTATATTTGAGAACAAATAGTGCTTGAATGTCTGCAGGTCTAAAAGAGAAACCTTTATATTCTATGTCTGAACAAAAAAAGAGTGATATATATATAATTATTTATGATAATTTCCATGGAAAAAAAGAAAGAATAGTGAAATGTGATATATGACTATGTCACCAAGAAAAAGGAGATTAAAATTATGATTAGAGAAAATTATGTTTAACCTGGAACTGAAGAAATCTTTTGGGGAACAAGACATTTTGAATTATCTTTGAAGACAGGGAGACACTTAGAAATAGACCTAACCAAGGTAGAATAATCCTGCTTCAGCAGACAGATGAATTATATCAGTTTTCTCACATTAGGGCCTCTGCTTTTCTATTAATAGCTACTTATGGCTTTTTTGGTGTCAGGAGGAAAATGAAGGATTTCTACTGTTATCTATCAAGAAGCACAGAGATGATTGGGACTCTTATTTCCTTTAAAAACTACTGAAACTGATGTCAAAGGATTAAGGCTATTTTGATCCTTAATTTGTAAAACTGTAATTCTGTATACATATGTAACTTCAACACATAAAACTGGAAGGCCTTAATGGCCATTCAGGACCCCATTTTAGAGTGGAGGTCAACTAGATATTAAATAATAAATTCAGGATATGAACCCAGGCTCACTGATTTCAAATCCAGTGCTCCTAAAAATTAAGGGGAAAAAATAAAGAAAGAAAAAAATTTTTAATGCTTTAACATTTTGATCCAAAGGTTAGATAGATTTATCCATAAAATATTTATTTTTTTCTACCTTTTTAAAATAAGAATGACTGACATTTTATCATTAATTACATGAATTGACATAGTAGTTTGTGCAAATAAAATGTATTTTGTTAAAAGGTGTTTTAATTATTTCTAATACATGCCTTGGTAAATTTAAAAAAAAAGCAACCAGAAATAAATATAGTAAGAATTTAGAAACCACTGAGCTTTGTATTAATACACATCAAAACTTAGATGAGTCACAGACCCAACCACCTCTGGAAGTAGTAGGTCAAGCCCAGTGATTCCTATTGTTTTTTGTTCTTTGAACCCCTTTCAATAACAACAAAGAATGCTGTGAATCTCTAGAATATAGTATTGAATGAGTATATAGTACTCATAATGTTCTTTAGTTATTTACTATTTAAGGTACTATTGAAAAATTTTTAGCACAAACTACTTGGACAAGGGGCAGCAAAGTGGGATAGAGCACCAGATTGGAGTCCAGAAAAACCTGACTCAGATACTTATTAGCTGTGTGACTCTGAGCAAGTCACTTAATCCTATTTGCCTCAATTTCTCCATCTGTAAAATGAGCTGGAGAAGGAAATGGCAAGTCACTCCAATATCTTTGCCAAGAAAACCCCAAATAGGGTCACAAAGAGTCAGATATGACTGAAAATGATCAATAACAACTTGGTCCATTATTGTTAAATGGAAACTACTTTGACTTTGATTATCACATATAATATTTTTTTGAAGTCTGAAATCATGATTTTCTGGAGAAAATTTAATAAAGTGATCACTTACAAGAACCACTATGACAGAAATAATATTATTTTATTAATAATATGTCATAAGAAAGGGAAACTAGGTGCAATAGTAAATAGAGTACTGGGTTTAGAATCAGGAAGATTCATTTTCATGAGTTCAAATCTGACCTCAGATACTTACTAGCTGTGTGAACATGAGCATGACACTTACCCCTGTTTGCTTTAGTTTGCTCTAGTACAGACCCCTGTACTAGAAGTGACAAAATTACCTTCTTTTTACAAATAAAATCTTCACCAGCAAATAAAATTTTACAAACAAATTATAAGCACTTCAATAAATACATGTTGATCTGGGTAGAATTTTTCCTATAGGAAATCAGAGAAAATAATGTAATTTATTTTACCATTTCCCAATAACATATAAGTTTTTATATATAAATTATATATAAAAAAATGTTAAACTAACAATTACTGCAATTAATTGTTCAACATTGAATATCAAATTTCAGGAAGGGCAATGACAAGCTAAGTCAGGCTTGAGGAAGGCCACCAATATAAGGAAGAAAAAGAAACTATATAAGAGGACAAATTGAAGGAACCAAGAATGTTTAGTCTGTACAAGAAATACAGAAGTGAAAAGCCACAAGGAAATGATCAATGGGTTCAAATATTTGAAGGGTCACCATGTGGGGCAGAGATTCTACATTCTGTTTGTCTCTTGGAGGCAGAAGTAGGAGTAATGAGTACTAATTATAGGTAGACAGATTCTTGGCACAGGATAAGAAAGAACTGCCAAAAATGAGAGTTGTCTAAAAATGGAATATTCTGCTTTGAAAGGTAATGAGTTCCCTGACTTCAGAGGCTATTGAGCCAGAGATCAGATGGATTATAAAAAGGATTTCAAATTTTAGGGATAAATTGGTTCACAAATATCATCTCTAGAGATGAAAGAGAACTATTATTTTTAAAGTTCTTTTCATATCTGAGGTTCTAGGAACATGAGGATATTGGAACACATTCCATCCTATATGAAAATGCCTGTTGGTTCTAATGTTATTATTTTATATAGTGTTTTAAACCATGATTATAATTCCATTAAAGTTACTAATGTTGTAAGTTACACAAAAAAAGAAAACCCAGAAAAACAAAGATTTTTTGTTTAGACTGGTATTCATGTATGGCTATATAAAATTCTTGGGATTTTTTTTTTCTTTTTGCTGAGGCAATTGAGGTTAAGTGACTTGCCCAGAGTCACACAGCTAGGGAATGTTAAGTGTCTGAGAACAGATTTGAACTCAAGTCCTTCTGACTTCAGGGTTGGTGCTCTATCCACTGCGCCACTTAGCTGCCCCAACTTCTTGGGATTTTTAAAAAATATTTTAATAATTGCATGTCAACATAATTGGTTTCCTTTGTAATAATATGCATTTCATTTATGCATTTAAAAACATAATTCTGAGAAAAAAATCCATAGACTTCACAAATGCCTCAGGGCAGGAGGAAAGGGGTGTTCCATAACATAAAAATAGTTAAGAGCTCTGGATTTAGAAAGAATATAATATACATGACTAGATTGAGAAAAGAACATAGTAGTCATTTAGATTAGTCATTATTTAATCAAAGAATTTAGTCATTGTATTCTATTATGTATATGGGATGCTATATGTGTTATGTGTTCATAAAACTTAAGCCATAAATTTATATACACACATATATGCATGTATGTGGTTGTATATATTATATCATAGGGAAATAGAATATATATGTGTATATATGCATATTATATTCCCAGATATTACTCCTAGGCAAATATCTCAGAGATAAAAGAAAGAAAAGACCTATATGTACAAAATATTAATAATAGCATTTTTGTTATAATAAGGAACTGGAAACTAAAGGAATAGCCATAAATGGGGAATTGTCGATCAAATTATGGTATAAGAAATGCTCAAAGGGTCCCAGGAAAAGTATGGGAAGACTTGTATGAACTGATGTAAAGTGAAGTAAACAGAACCAGGAAAATAATTTTTACAATGAACTATACAAACACCCATACATACACCACTTTTGAAAGGGTTAAGAAATTTGTCCAATGAAATTATTAATTATGACACCAAAGGACTAATGATGAAACATTTTTCCAAACTCTTGACAAAAAAGATTATGAACTAGAGATGCAAAAATGTAAAAACTACATTTTAAGATATAGCCAATGTATATATTTGGTTTCTTTGGTTATGCCTTTTAAAAACCCAAACTGTATAGCACAAGATTTAAGGTTTCATAAGCAATTTTTTTTCTATTCTAATTTTTATGGGAATGTTCAAATTTATTAGGGTTTGTCAAGTTCAGAAAAACAATTATTTTTAATTTTTTTAAAAAAGAAAATGTAGTTCCTACTGAGACAGAAAATAATCATGATAAAATAGACTTTCAGAAATCAATGATTGAAATCTGATCAGCATAATATAGAACAATTGAATATCTAGAATATCCAATGATGAGGGATGCTATCCATTTCCTGGTAGAAAGGTAAAAAATTCATGGTGTCGAATGAAAAATATATTTATTTTGGACAGGGCTAATATAGGACTATGTGTATTTGATTGTGTATATTTATTACAGGGATTGTTTTTCTTTTTCTTTCCTTAACAGGGGAAGATAAGAAAGAAATAAAACAGATGTTTTTTGTCACTGAATTCTCAAAGGAAGTCATATGTGAATAGTAATGGGAAAAAGTCATTTTTATTACTTACATCTATGTATAAGTTGACTCAACCACATGGAAAAAGTATTATCAAAAGTTAAGAAAGCATACAGCAATAGATAATGTATAAATCTATGCATATATGGAAGGAATATAAGTCCTACAACTAATTATGGTGAGCAAAGAGATGTCAACATTAAATTATTTACATTTCAATCCAGTTCTGTTAACAATCCTTTTTTTATTCTTGATTTTACTAGCAATAAATGTATACAATACAAAACAATAGTCAATCTAGTACTATTGTCTCTACCCTCCACCTTAGTTCTGCACTGTGGTATGGAACTGATCCTGGGTTCTCAAGACTCTGCCAGCAAAAAAAAAAAAAAAAAAAGCTATGTCAAGCACTCTCCAATAGATAAATGGTCAAAGGATATGAACAGACAATTTTCACATGATGAAATTAAAAGTATTTCTAGTCATATGAAAAAGTGCTCCAAATCACTATTGATCAGAGAAATGCAAATTAAGACAACTCTGAGGTACCACTACACACCTGTCAGATTGGCTAAAATGACAGGAAAAGATAATGATGAATGTTGGAAGGGATGTGGGAAAACTGGGACACTGATACATTGTTGGTGGAACTGTGAGCAGATCCAACAATTCTGGAGAGCAATTTGGAACTATGCTCAAAAGGTTATCAAATTGTGCATACCCTTTGACCCAGCAGTGTGTCTATTGGGCTTATATCCCAAAGAGATCTTAGAGGAGGGAAAGGGTCCCACATGTGCAAAAGTGTTTGTGGCAGCTCTTTTTGTAGTGGCTAGAAACTGGAAGCTGAATGGATACCCATCAATTGGAGAGTGGCTGAATAAATTATGGTATGTGAATGTTATGGAATATGATTGTTCTGTAAGAAACGACCAGCAGGACGATTTCAGAGAGGCCTGGAAAGACTTGCATGAACTAATGCTGAGTGAAATGGGCAGAACCAGGAGATCATTATACACAGCAACAAGACTATATGATGATCAGTTCTGATGGACATGGCTCTCTTCAACAATGAAATGTTTCAAACCAATTCCAATTGTTCAGTGAAGAAAGCCATATACACCCAGAGAGAGAGATATGAAATGTGGACCACAAAATAATATTTTCATGCTCTCTATTGATGTTTGCTTGCATTGGGTTTCCTTTCTCAGATTTTTTTTTTCTTGTAGATACAATTTTTCTTGCACAACAATGATAAGTGTGGAAACATGTATACATATATTCTATTTGTCAAGTATTTTAACAT
The DNA here is from genome assembly GCA_023553655.1 of Myrmecobius fasciatus. Lineage (NCBI taxonomy): Eukaryota > Metazoa > Chordata > Mammalia > Dasyuromorphia > Myrmecobiidae > Myrmecobius > Myrmecobius fasciatus. The sequence goes on along the minus strand of JAJPUD010000689.1, from coordinate 8,609 downwards.
AATTAACATGTAGCGGACTTCCTCCCATCTAGGGGAGGGGAGGAGATGGGGGGGGGAATTTGTAATGGAAAGCTTTATAAGGGTCAATGTTGAAGAACTACCCGTACATATGTTTTGCAAATAAAAAGCTTTAATAAATAAAAATAAAATTAGTCAAAAAAAAAAAAAAAGCTATGGCAAGTTCCATTGATAGAAAGAGTTTAAATATGACTCCAGGAAGAGAAAAAGTATCAGTAAGCTCATCACAGAGAAGCACTGAATCAGTAGGCTGATAGTAAAGAAAATACTTCTGATAATGACAACCTGTGAAACAAAGAAACTTTAAATCATCTGCAGTCTCATATAGCATCCTTTCACTTCTAAAGTGAAGATGATAAAAGTTATAGGAAAGGGGTTAGAAGATATTAAGAATTATGCAGTTTTTAGACCATCAACAAACTTTAAATCTACTTTTGGCACTCTAAATGTGAGAGCCTTCTCCTATAGTCAGTAAATGGACATGTTTCTGAAGGAGTTAAAATGATCTTGTCATTCTTGCAATAAAGAAAACCAAAACAAAGAAGTGGGAGCAAAATATAAGGATGGGCCATGAATCTCCTTGGAGAAGCAAAGAAAGTAGATTTTGAAGTAGGTTTTATTATGCACCCAAAAGCTTCAACAAATACTATCATGGAACATTTGGTCTTTATCCATTTTAATCCTAAGGATAATTGCACATTTTTAAAAACCTTCCATGAAAATAATTGCAGCTTACACCAACATTAGTTACTAAGGATGACATGGTCAAACAATTCTATAAAAAACCTGACAGGACCCTCCAAATCAAATCAACATTCACTGTGATATTTGATGACTTTAATGTAACTGTGGGAAAAGGTGAGGATAGGGGGAAATGTGTCAGAAATTATGATTCAAAAAAAAAAAAAAAAAAGAAAAGAAAAGAAATGAGAGGGACCAAATACTTGTAAAGAATACCCAAGATTGGGGCAGCTAGGTGGCGCAGCGGTTAGAGCACCAGCCCTGAAGTCAGGAGGACCTGTGTTCAAATCTGGTCTCAGACACTTAACACTTCCTAGCTGTGTGACCCTGAGCAAGTCACTTAACCCCAATTGCCTCAGCAAAAAGCAAAAACAAAAAAAGCAAAAAAAAAAAAAAAGAATACCTAAGATCTCTATATAATGAATATTTAAAATAAATTGGTAAGCTATAAAAATAGTAAGCATTTAATAGTATAACAATAAAATTGATTACATCTTAATAGAAAGGAAAAGATATCACAGCATCTACTTATTAGGACTAAGATTAGAATTTCTAAGAAGAATAAGAGTAAAAAAAAGTAATGGCATAAAATTATGAAGATTTGTTGCTGAATTAAACAAGCTATTAAAAACAAAAATGGAGAATAGACAACAGAAAGGACATTGATGTTAAATATATAAGTTCACCAAAAGTTTAACCAGTGCAAATTAATTTCTATGACAAGGATTCCAAAAGAACCAAAAAAGTGCCTCAATCACTTTTTTATTTACTTGCCAAATAGGTAAAGATGACTATTAGCAGCAACACCAACTAGAATATAACCTCATCTGTAAAATCTTATGAAGAAGGGAAGATGGACTATTTAGAACAGGATTTTCTCAAGAAGCAGAAAGAAACTTAAAGAAAACTGGCAAGCTATTCAACTAAGAAAAGTCATTCCAGGGACTTTCAAGGATAAATATGGAAAGAGGGTTATAAACAGAAGAAAATGGAAAAGACTTATGAAAATCATTTCAACAAACTGGTTTTCCCATCAAGTACAAAGGAAACCACCTCACTAGGATCCTAATTACAGCTACAGAGGAGGTTAAAAAAAAGACACTAATGAGAACAAAGATGGAAAAGCAGATGGACTGGATCAAGAATCTATAGAGAAAATATGTGTTGGAGGTAATGCCATTATGAAGATATTTTGGGAATGACATACAAAGTATGCAAAAGAGAGGAAGATACCAAAGGCATGGAAAAAAATGAACCTTGTTATTAATATCCCACAAATTTGAACTGAAGAAAGTCACTAACTACCAACCTATATGCCTCCTCTCTCATCAGTACAAAATCTTTATGAGGACATCTGTACACAATCTGAGGCTACAGAAAATGAGGGTATTAGTAGGAAACAAGCAATATTTTGCATTCAGGATTTAACAATGATCCAAATCTTTACCATCTCAAAGTTGACTAAAATATATAAAATATATTACCTCCTTTTTATTTTGTTTATTACAATTATTTGTTTATTCTGTAGTTATTAGACTACAAAATAAATTCCAGAATAAAATTCTGCTCTTTTACGACAAGAAACATCCACATATCATTTATTAGAAGGTGTAACAACTATGCTATTCTGTTCAATAATCCAAATAATAAGGATCAGGTGAGCCATCAAACTTGGCAATAAACGTTCACCCAAAGTGTTCACTATTAATGCAGGAGATTCATTACAAAGTCCATGTCAAGGATGACTTCCCTGTGGATGGTGAAATTCTATTTTCAGATAACATTATGTTGGTTGCATCAAATCCCAAGACACCTCAGAGCCTCCTGGAAAAGATCTGTAAATACTCAAAGGAATTTGGCCTGCTCATCCACACAGGAAAGACCAAATGAATAAATAATGTTTGTTGCTCAAATTTTAACAATGCATCTGAACAGAGATTGTCCACAAGCATATATATCTGGGACAGAAAGTACAGAAAAACAATTAGTTAAACCCAGAACTGAAAAAGCGGAAGAGATCAGACTGGATTGTTTAGAAAATTGAAAAGTTCTTTTACTGAGCCCAAGCTTCCCTATAACAGCGATGGTCCATATTTTCAACACCAATATGTTACCTGTATTGTTGTATGGCAGCAAGACTTAGTATAGCACCACTTCCAAATCTAAAGATTAATATCAAAGTAATGAAAAATGATGACAGAAATGACCAGGTTGCAACATATAACTAACAGGAACTCCAAAGAATAGGAAAGAATGTAACCAAGGAAGTATATGAAAGACAACAAAGGCTGACTATGTGTCAAAAGTGAGAGAAGATATGTGGAAGGCCAAAGGGCCACTGATCATCCAGTAATATTAGGAAAAAGCAAAAAAGTAGCAAATTTTCAGAAAGACTTGAATGACAATTGCACAGGATAGACAGCCAGGATGTCTGAAACGTGCCTCTTTGGAGAGAACTTGCAAATCAATGAAATCACAGCTACATTTGAATATTTAAATACCTTACTCAACAACAGCACAAATGATTAGATGAAAACTTCCTATAATGTATTTAGGAAGCTTAGGGACAAGTAGCTCAAGATTCTATAGCTAATTCAACCTTAAAAATTATCAATAGGTTTCATAGAATTACCAACTATTTGATGAATGACCAGAGATAAGGAGACCAAAAAAAGTGTGCAAAAACAGAAATAATTGTCCTGTCAGGAAAACAAATCACAGAATTATAACATTTCAGAATTGTAAAAGCTATCTGTTTCAAATTATATTTAAAGCATACCTTCCATTATAACCAGTATAAACAATATCCTGGACTATCCTAGAAGACCTCCAGAGATAAGGAATTGGCTCCTCTGTGGTTAGCACATTCCTTTTAGATCCTAATGTTTGGAAATTTCTCATCATGTCTAATTGAAAACTATCTTTCAATAATTTCTAGTCACTAATCTCACCCCTGGACTCTGGGCTGAGCAAAACAAATTTAATTCATCATTACTTCCTCTAAATCCCTACCACCACTACCACCACCATCCCTATAGCCCTCACCAAGTCTTTTCTTCTCCAAGTTGAATATTATTATCCCAATCAATCTTTGCTTGACATAATTTGAGTTATGTTTCACTGGACATGATCTAATGTGTAAATGTTCTTTCTAAAATTTTGGTACCAAGAATTAAACACCATATTTCCAAGGTAGTCTGACCAAGGCAGAATATCATCTCCCCTCCATCCCCATCACAACCACCCTTAATCCCCCTCCAAAACATTATGACATCCAGGGCAGTCCAAGATTACGTTAACATTTTTGACTGCTATGAAATACTGTTGGCTCATATTAAACTTGAAATTTACTAAAAACCCTAAGTCTTTTACATGGTGGCCATGTCTTTCCAATTCTACACTATTGTAATTGATTTTTTAAACTAAAATATTTTTACATTTATCCTAATTAAATTCAGCTTGTTTTCAACTTATAACGAGATATTCAATGTTTTATTATGAACTAGAAATTCATCATCAAACATAAACATTTCCATACACAAAGAAAATCCAGAAAATCAGGGCTATATGTGAAACTGTAAATCTATTAAATAGACTGCTTTTTTTTTTAACATTTTAAATTAACAAATTTTCAGATTTATAAATTAAATGTAATACATTTAACATTTTAAATGTTGTAGATTTAACACTGTCCTGCAGGTCTATTTCCCCTTCTGCCCTTCCTTCTGCTCTCTTCTGTGTATTTTTCAAATGTTGAAAGTTTTTTTTTTAAGTCCCAATTCACTTATTCAGTATGTTACTATTGCTCTCAATTTTGTGTCCCCTGCAAATCTGTTAAGTGGATTATCTACACCTTCATCCAAGTCACTGAGAAAATATTGACTAGCTCCGGACATGAACAAAGCCCAGCAACATTCTACAAAAAGCCTCCCTGCAGATTGACATAGACCTTTGATTACTATCATTCATACAAATTTGAATGCACTATCACTAATCTACCAAATCTTTTTTTATTTTATCAACAAGGATATGGGGAAAGACTATTTAAATAACTTGCTGAAATCTAGATACACAAAATTTCCCACCACAACTTATTCTTGATAAATCCTTAATGATTTGCAGTGACCTTCATCTCCATAAATGTTCACAAATGATCCCCTTAGTAATAGTTTCTAGAATTCTGCCAAAAATCATGGTTCACAGAAAGTTAGAAAGTTCTATCTTCTCTTTAAAAAAAATAAGGAAAAAAATTTGGCTTTCTCTTTTTGGCAGAAGTATGATGCTGTTTTGCTATGTTGGACTGCCAAAGGATTGTCATTCCTACCTATTCCTACCCTTGTATGGGTAGAATGACTCCTACCCAGAAATTCCCAAAGCTTCTCCCCTCTGGCAGAATAGTTTTCCTTTCAAACTGGCTTCCCCCAAAAAAAAAATGAATAAGAAAGTTTAACCGAGGACCTACTAGTCAGTTCATTATAAGCTCTCCCAAATAAAAACTGCTTAATCACTTGCCTAGAAAGATCATTTCTTTCTCTGTGCTGATATATTGTAAAAATTAATCAAGTTTTAAAATTCCCCACATATACAAAAATATTTATAATAGTATTTTATGTGGTAACAAAACCTAAAAGCAAAGTAAATGTCCATCAACTAAGCCTTGGCTAAACAAATTGTGGGCATGTAAAGGTGACAGGATATGACTGTGCTATAAGAAAAAATGAGTATGATCAATAGTAGAATAACATCAAAAGATTTATATGAAGTGATGCAAAATGAAGGAAGCAGAGCCAAAGAAATAATATATACAACTAAAACAATGAAATAGAAAAACTACTATCACAAAAAAGAATGTTCTAAAATAATAAAGAATAGCTTCCCAAAAAAAGATATTTCCCCCTACTGTTTTGTAGAAGTATGAAGCACACAATTGTGAAAAACTGTATATATTTTCAAATGTTTTTTCTTTATATTGATTGGTTTTGATGATTTTTGTCTTTTAAAAAAGTATTTGTGGGGCCGCTAGGTGGCGCAGTGGATAGAGCAACAGCCCTGAAGTCAGAAGACCTGAGTTCAAATCTATTCTCAGACACTTAACATTCCCTAGCTGTGTGACTCTGGGCAAGTCACTTAACCTCCACTGCCTCACAAGCAAAAAAAAAAAAAAAAAAGTATTTGTATTATGTCATGGCTCTGGTTGGGGGGAGGGGGCGGGGAGAGGAGAAGAGAGAAGAGGAAATTTAGGCAATATAAAAGCAAAAGATATCAATAATATAAATTATTTTCTTTGATATGAAAAAATATAAAAAATTTATTTAAAAAAGAAAAGAAAAAATGAATCAATAATTCTCTTTCATGCATTCTGAGCCACAATCAGAAAATAGTGCTGGCAAAATACCAGTATTAAATCTAAATCTCTCTCCTCTTTTCACCTTGGTAGTCATCACTATTGTCTCTCTCTTTCATACATGCACAGTGTCAGACATAGACTAGGAACGTAATACTTAACTACATGCATCATAAAGAATGTAATACTTAACTACATTTAATAGCTCAAAGTAAATTAAGAAAAGTAAATACATAAGAAATGGAGAGGTAAGAAATTGGCACTTGCTTTTTGAAAAGAGAGTAAAAGGAAAGGAAGTAAGAGATCACTAGCCTTGATTATGCCCTGAGAAGACAAGATTTGTCCAGATACCTCTTGTGGTTCCCAGAGTCCAACAGAGAGAATCTCATCCCTGCAGAGGGGCTCTGCTACAATTCCACAGCAATTGTTCTCCCTAGTTTCTAATATTTGTAAGAGATATTCCCTCCTATGTATTCTTTCTCCCATATTTACAACTCTCACATGGCTTCAGCTATTCACCCTAAACTGTGGGTAGGGGTTTGGGTCCTTTCCCTTTAGTCCTTTGAGTTGGGCAGATTCCCAGTAGACCAAGTAAGGTATGCCAGGACTTTCACCTCTCAATAAGAGTTATCTCCAGCATTATATTACATTCTAATCTTATGATAACCCTTCTGTTTCCCATTTTTTTTTCTCCATGGGATCATAGCCAGAAAGCAGTTCAATAATTATAATGGCATATTTTCTATAGACTCACAGTTCTTGCTCATCTTCTCCTGACAATTTGAACTTTAGAATTAGCATCTTCCCATCTCTTCATTTATAATTTCAATGAACCTCATTAAGTCATCAAGTTCAATATTAAGCCTAAGTAGTAATTACATTAACAAAATGACCAACAAGTGAGCATGTAGCTTCTGTATCACCCAGTGAAGTGGAACTCAATAGTTCTTGGTGGTCCTTTCATTTTTTGGATAACTGGTTAGGAAATTTATCTTTATATTGAGCCAAAATATTTCTGTATGTAACTTCCACCCACTACTTTCTGTTCTGCCATCATGCGCCAAATAAAGAAAATCTAATCATAGGATCATAAATTTAGAGCTGAAAGGGAAACATGAGGCCATAAATCCAACCCCCTCATTACAGAGATAAGGAAACTGACACTGAGATTGTGACTTGACCAGTCAGACAGCTAAGAACTATCCAAGGTAATCCTGTATAGAATAGCTATTGTACACCAGACAACTTGTACTTTGCATCAATTCTTTGAACCCAAGTGAAGAACTTTACATTTATCCCTAAGGATAAGTGTCCTGACCTTTGATCACCAATTGTTCAATCAACAGCAATTAAATGAAAATTAAGTGCCTTTAGGTACTAGGGATATAAATGCAAAAGTAAAACAGGCCATGCTTTCAAAGACCTTGTAATTTACCAGGGCCAAAGGGTTTAGGTCATAGTATTCAGTTCCCCATAACTTTATACTTTATGGATAGTGTGTAGTTCAGATTTCTTTCTTTTTTCAACTGGATTTTCCAGTTAAGAAGGTGACAGTGTTAAGTCCTAGAGGATCCCAAACGCCCCATAAACATTTCAATAAAGTTCTAAAAGTATATCAGAAAGATCAGAGAGACAGAGAGGCAGACAGAGAGAGAGAGAGAGAGAGAGAGAGAGAGAGAGAGAGAGAGAGAGA
>JAJPUD010000688.1:560158-605261 GCA_023553655.1 Myrmecobius fasciatus | reverse complement strand
AATCAATTGGAAAAATATTAAGTGCTCATGGGCAGGCAGAGCGAACATAATAAAAATGACAATACTACCCAAACTAATCTACTTATTTAGTGCCATACCAATCAAACTCCCAAGAAATTATTTTACAGATCTAGAAAAAATAGTAGCAAAGTTCATTTGGAAGAACAAAAGGTCAAGGATTTCAAGGGGATTAATGAAAAAAAAGGCAGATGAAGGTGGCCTTGCTGTACCAGATCTAAAACTATATTATAAAGCAGCGGTCATCAAAACCGTTTGGTACTGGATAAGAAATAGAGCAGTGGATCAGTGGCACAGGATAGGTTATCAGGACAACCTAGGCATTAACCTTAACAATCTAGTGTTCGATAAACCCAAAGACCACAGCTTTTGGGATAAATACTCTCTATTTGGCAAAAACTGCTGGGAAAATTGGAAACTAGTGTGGAAGAAATTAGGGCTTGACCCATACCTAACACCACATACCAAGATAAGATCTAAATGGGTTCATGATCTAGATATAAAGAGGGACTTTGTAAGCAAGTTAGAGGAACGTAATATAGTTTATCTCTCAGACCTGTGGAGGTGGAACAAATTTATGTCCAAAGAAGACTTGGAACTCCTAATTGAACACCAGATGGATAATTTTGACTATATTAAGTTAAACAATGTACTTCCCCAAATATATCCTACACTTTTCTTCCTCTGCATCCCTTCCTCAATATAAATAATTATTATTAAGCCATTTTTATATATGTCTGATTTTTCATGAACCCTATTTGGGATTTTCTAGGCAAAGATAGTGTAGTGATTTGTGATAATATAAATATTCCACTTGAAATCTTATCCATATATCAAGATCTAGTCTCATGATTTCTCCCAACTAGAAGGAGATCTCTTCTTCCTATGAACTAGCAGAATTTTCACTGTTTCTCAAGAGCTATATCTTTTTATATCATTTAGCACCTGGTTCAATGCCTTTCATGTATGAGCTTTCAGTAAACACTCCTTAAATTAGACTGTTTAAGAGCTCAAATCTCATCAATATCCTTTCTTAAGGTTTAGGTGACCCAGATCTATCCATATAGTAACACTGCTTAGTAAAATGCCTTGCATATAGTAAGTACTTAATAAATGCTTATTGAATTGGATTAGCCTTTTGCTTTTGTGAAGGAAAGAAATCACTAATAATTATTATAACTAGCATTTATATAGAATTTTAAGGTTTACAATTATGTTACATATATTATCTCTATGTAAGCTACATATTCCTAAATACATTGAGTCAGTACTTGGCATTTGTAGAAAAAGCTATTACTCTCAATAGGTAACTGACCAAGGATCAGAGACTTGTCTTAGACAAAAAGGACAAAGCTTACAGTTTCACTGCAATGAAGCTTAATAAATTTGATTAAACCACTGCATGATTTTCCTTTATCACATTCTATTTGCTGTGATCTGTAAGATCAGTGGTTCAGGTTAACTCTAGCTTTGAATTTTTGTCTTGGTAGGTATAACTTGACATTCTTTAAATGCAGTTTTTAATTAAATACCATCTAGGTAGTTTTCCCTGCTCCCCATCTTCAGTCTGTAAAGAAGTTCATGTAGAGTGAAATTGACTAGGATTAGGAACCTATTTCTGTGCTGCAAACCCTTTATTCTGAGAACTACAAAGAAACCTTGACAAAGGAACAAACCTCTCTGACTACGATGCTGACTTGTCTCACTTTGCTGCTGGTTCTGCAGAGCTCCTCTTTTGATCCAGTGTCTCTGGAAGCTACTTTACTATATACACTGAAAAACAGTTTGGAGAAACTTTAGTTGAGAAAGTTCTAGGACAACCTAAAAGAATAGAATCTTGGCTAATAAATTGTATGTTAACGGATTTTGAACCAAAAAAAAATTTTTTTTCACACCAACCCTTTTTGGAAATCTATCTAAAGCATATGAGCATACTTTTAAAATTTTATGATGGTGAAAATACTTGCATATTTCATAATGCAAAGGTTATACACTGCCTCAGACTTATCATTTTGAACTTCATTTCTCATTATATATTATACTATAGAGAATGAACCAAGATCATCAAGTAGTTCTAGAGCTGGAAGAAACCATAAAAGCTATCTTGTCCAACCCCTTTACTTTATAGACAAGAAAATCCAAGAGATATCCTACTCATCGTCACACAAATACTAAGAGTCAGAAATAAATGATGTATCCTCAAGACTTCTGAGAGTTCTTCCCACTATACCAAGTTGCTTCCCTGGTTGGTTTGGTTATAGAGAAAATTTAAATTTAGTTCAATGAATAAATAGCATTGAATGAATGGAATGAATAGAAATAGCATTGGTTACTCCTTTATCATTCATTTCATGAAATTAAATCTCAAAGTCACCTGAGTTTGGAAAAGTCACAAGATTACTCACTCTCCCAAGAGTCACCCAATTTAAAGAATGTCACAAAACAACCATTTTTTTTTCTTTTCTCCTCAGAATCTCCTGAATGTTTCCTTATTCCCTTCAGTCAACATTCAATCCCCTGAATCCTTTCTTTAATAAGCAACCAGGTGTCTTAATCTTTTCATCTCATTTTTCATCTCCTCCAAACCATATATTAATTGGGTGATGACCAAAATTTGGGATTCTTCACTATGGAGAGCCTTAAACCCAGTTTGTTTGCAACCACATGCACTACTAAATAAATAGTTTGTCTGAATGGTCCTTAGTAAGGCAGTTAGGTGGTCTAGTGGTTAGAATGGTGGGCCTGAAATTCAGGAAGAAATCTTCCTGAGTTCAAAACTGATTCCAGATAATTGTGTGACTCTGGGCAAGTCACTTCACTCTGTTTATCTCAGTTTTCTCATTTGTAAATTGAGTTGGAGAAAGAAGTGGCAAATCACTCCATTATCTTTGCCAAGATAGCCCTAAATGGGGTCACAGAGATTTGAATGTGCCTGAAAGGATTGAGCAATAACAACATAAAAGAACCTTGACATACATTGTCATCTTAAGAGTTTCCTCTCCCCTAAAATCTACTCTGGAAAACATTTTGATTAACTAATGATTATGGATCATTAGATTTCAATTCATACATATCTATGCTTACCATCTGTTTTTCTTTCTCCAAGAGTTTTCAGACATATCACATGTATTTTATTACTACTTACTTTGACATTTAAATTGGGGAAACTAATGTTTTAGATGTTAGCTATACCAATACCTTAACATGATTATGTCATTTGACTAAAATGCATTTATGGTACCTTGAAAACATGAGATACAGTGTTTATTGAATTAAAATGAAGTAAAATAGCACTAAATTCAACATCATTAATATGTCTATGTATTATGAGTATTCCTTAATCTACTAATGATCTGTGTTCCAAACATTTGCCTTTATATAGTGTGTTTGGAATTTGTAATTCATTTTCCCATTGCATCAATGTTATGAATTACCACTAGCCACCAACACTTGGTGAAATAGCCAAACTTAGAAGGACAGGCTGGAAAAATATAACCTCTAATGGTTCCTAGGAAGTGGGGAAAGATTTGAAGGCCCTCTCATGCAAACTGAGTGTGAAGCTACTCATTGCCAGAAATTTGTCCGCCAAATATTGCATTTTTCAACCACGGTTCTTGGAAAATTAAAGTGTTGCCATTTGTATTGGCACTGAGGATACCTACCAATCTATAGCAATGAAATCGCAACCCTTTCAGTGTCACAGTCAGTCACTGACCTTTCTTACTGTATTAATAGCACTAGGAAACATAAGTACTATTTTTAATAGTTTCAGAGGAAATCTCATTCTGTACTCCAGCTCCTTCACAGAGCAAAAATGTAGGCATTCAAGAAAATAGGAAAGGGATCCCTTACCCGGGAACATCTAGGTTTTTAGCAAGCGATGAGAAATCTGGGCCTTTCATGGGCAATATTCTGGATCTTTGGCATTGACATTAGGAGATATTCAGGGCTATGGCAATAGGTGGTTGATATTCTTGGTTGGCAGCAAACAGCAAGGATACAGGGGGAAAAGGGTGGGAATGGGATAAAAGTGAGAAGGTCATTCTAAGAAGCTTCAGTAGCTGAGAAAGTAGTTCTATAGGAAAGGGAGTTCCTACAGTCATTGCAGGAGGGAGGTGAGTATCATTTAGGATGGCACATATTCATTAGTCAAGGAGTTTGGGATTTACTCTATCCTCATTATGGGAGTTTAGATATGTCAAGATCATTACCTAATTGACTCCTTTTTAAATATCTTTCTCATATCTTCTAAAAATAATATTGGATCTTGACCTACAGACAGTATAAATTTCTTCAGACAGCTTGATTTTGTGGGGGGAAGAGGAGTCAGAGGGGAGTCCAAATCTGATTTCTTTCATGTGAGGCATTCCTGCCTATGAAAAATCAAGGTGTGGAGCTCAGGGAAATGCAGCTAAGTGGATAGAGAACTTGCCTAGAGTCAAAAATTTTGCCTCACACCCATGGCATTTTCTAGCTATATGACCTTGGGCAAGTCATTTAACCCTGATTGTTTCAATTCCACCCCCCCCAAAAAAAATCAGAGGGCAGCTGGGTGGCACAGTGAAGAGAATGCCCTGCCCAGAGTCAGGAAGACTCATCTGCCTGAGTTCCAATTGTATTCTAACCTAGGATGTCTGACTCCAAATCCAGAATATTCATCTTTATAAACCCAGCTAACCATGCAGGCCAATACCTGCTCTGCTTGTCACCTGAGGTTTGGGGATGTTGAATGAATTGAACAAACAGCCAGCATATATTCCAGGAAGAACTTGAATCCAGGAAAATGAGCTGTTATATACTATTTCATAGATGAGGGGGAAATTCTCACTATTTCTCTATGCCTGCCATCTAAACATATAATACCTCCTGCTTTCAGGTAGTTTGCCATCCAAATACTAATCAGTCCCAATCCCGTTTAACTTCTAGATCAAATGAGAACTGGTGTATTCAAGGTTGTATGACCTTATAATCTACTGAATACTTTTAGTACATTTGCTGGATTATGTGTTGCATACATAGTGAAACACAGGACATAATGGATAGAGAACTGGCTATGACATCTGGGTTCATGTCCTGCCTTTGAAATTTAATAGCTGGTAATCCTAGGTAAATAACTCAATCCCTCATTATCTCAGGCAATGCAAATTAAAACTGCAAAGTGGTTGCTAAAATGCACTGGCAACAGGACTTTCTTTACTAGGACTTCTCTATATTCATCATATCACAGGTCTGTATCTGTCCTCTCCAAATATTGTACGCCTAATAATAGGACTAAAAATGAGCACCAAGCCATCTATCCCTTGTTTTAGTTTAATATTTGAGTAGCAAATGCTAATTTTATGTTAGGTTTGTTTTTGAAGAAGCTGTGCTTGTTTGCCCTTTGTTCCTGAAGAGGATCATTGAAATTAAAGTCCAATGTGGAGTAGGGCCTAATTGTTCATTGGCCAGGCTTCTTTATAAGGAAAACTGGTCAGGTTGAACAGGAAGTCAAGTGTTAGATAGCACTTGGGAGGATGTGGCACAGAGATTTTGAATGACTGCCTAATCATTCTTCTCTACCACTGACAATTGCTGAACATGGTTTTCCTTTTTTACCACTGCTACTAAACTGTGATTAATGCCAAATTAGTAGCTTGTTTACTGACCTCTTAGCATCCAATGCTGCTGCTCTTCACCTCACATAACTATTTGCAAATATTAGCTTCTCAGGTCATCTCCTCTCATCAGTGACTTTCCCAGGTGACAGGCAGGTTGTTCATCTGATTAGCATTCATTTTACATGCTTTGCCCTGTTGTGAATGGCCCTAAGATCACTCTGCACTTCTCCTTAGAAATTTGTAAACCAATCCATCATGCTTTATCATTTCATAAAAAAGAGAGCGCCAATAGAAAAAAATCACTAGAAAGCAGGACTCTTCAAGGTGTTTTAGTAAGAAGTTTCAAAGGACTGATTGGCTGTTGATACAACTGGTTTGGAAGAGAAGGAAGTGCAAATGTCCTAATTCTTTCTTGCCAAAGTGGAGTGGGAGATGGCGTGAGGAACAATTAACCACAAGGAATCGGTTTTATGTGATTTGCATTTATAAAAATTTGTATAGGTAATATATTATTGCTTTGGTGTATTCATTTAAAATACATGCAAACCTCTAATGTAAAAAGCATACACTGCTTTGCAGTAAAAGAAAGAATACAGAGAGCTGTGGGAAATTAGTGTTGAAAATAAGCCAGTATTTTATCCTAGTGTGGTCTCCCAGTGGCTGTAATCATGCCTGAGGCCCAGCAGGGCAATGCCTTTCATTGGCTGGTTTCTTTTTCAGTCCAACTATAAATGGTGGCAAGCCTCTTCAGCAGCAAATATTGGCTGAAGTCATTTAGATTTCTAATAATTTCATTTCTCTTTTTGATACATTAACATTCCTTTATTGAAATTTTTGTTTTTAAAAATGATTTATTAGTCTCTTATTTGAATTAAAAAAGTGTTTCTTTCTGCCCAAACAATTGTTATATACACTGTGGATAGATGATTTTGCTGTTTGTATATATTAGAAATCTAAGAGAGCAGTCTTCATTTTTTAAATCAGTGTCTTGTCAAAAGATGAACTAAATTATTTACAATTTTGGTGCTTTGCAAAGGAGATTGAGAATTGAGTCATTTACTTTTCTGATAAGAAAAGGGGTTTTAAACTGCTCTAATATAACACTCTGTTAATTGAACGTATTTACCCCTAGGGAACCAAATTTAAGCATTAAATATGAAAACTAGCAGCTTCTTATTAAAATAGTTTGCACATAAGATAAAACACAATAGGAAGGGCTTTAAAACATGAAAAAGCAGTAAGCGTTTGATTTTTTAAATGCTCAGCAGTTTAAAACCTCTTGACTACATAATAGGTTTTCTTTCCATTAGGACACAGCTCCTTCTCTCCACTAGGGAAACATTCTTGTGAGCTATATGTTCTGAATCAGAGAAGACTGGGTGTACTTAAGAACTTTGCTTATATAGTATAATGAAAGCCTTTGAAAATGGCCATGCTCAAGATCTCCTATGAGAAGATTAATCATAATTTTGGAAGTGTAAGATTCTTAGGTTTTACAAAAAGATTAGTTAACAAGATTTTTCATTTAGAGCTTTCTAGTCATCACTGTTACTTAAAGTGGTTCATTTAGAAGTGCAGAAATTTGAGATTATATTAACACAGCTATGCCCTCTAAAGAAGCAGGTGACAACTCCTACAGGGCTCAATAGATAATTATTATGAATGGTTATATCCAAAGAAAGTATAATTAGCTAGTGACCAGCCTTCTAATGAAGAGCTTTTCAAGTCTATCTAGACTAACTCAACACAGACAGACATCTAGACTATCAAGTTAGTAGCTAGATCTTTCTAATTTAGAAAGACTTGCCAGGATGTTTGCCCCACTGGCATAGTCCCTTGAAGAATCCAGGGTTGTCTCCATGCTGCAGAGAATATCAAAATAGAATTTTATTTGAGTAAATACTCAAGGCATTTATATGAACTTTCTTTTTTTCTCTCTTATAGGTGATATTGATACACCTGATATCATGGCTCCTGTCATTGTCATTCCTCCAGGCAATACAAGTGTAGTGGCAGGAACCAGTGAAGTCACATTGGAATGCATAGCCAATGCAAGGTATTGTGGGTATAAGGGATAAAAACCTTATGGTAATTCTTCATTTGGTAGACAGTTTGTTCTTTTTTGTAAAGATAAAGAATCTAGTTGCCTAACTACATTATAAACATACCATTATTTTTCCTTTCCCAAATGTGGGGATAATATACATATTTCTCAGTCTGTGTGTAGGTTGTAACAGAGGTTTCATATGTAAACTTTAAGGAAGGAGAGAGGTTCAAGCTGATTTTTCTCTCCTTTCTAATGGTAGTGTTCTCTGTCAAATATCATCTCCATGATTGAATTTTAATGGCAATATCTCCTGTACAGTTAAGTTCCACAAAGTTCTTTAATATTTAATATTCTTAAAACAAAAAAAAGCAAAACCAGCAAACCAAATCATTAGGACTTCAGCTTCATTGCTGCAGTAATTACCCATCCTTATTCAATAACGTTTAAGGTAAGTGTCGATTTGTATCAGGGATTTATGCCCAAATGTCCATTTTTCATGCTGTTGTGGTACTTTCTTTGCCAAACAAATACTAACTAAAATGCATTTGTTATTGCTTGTCACCATAATTCAGAATGATAATCAGTTAATGACTTTTGTCCACACAGACCTATTGAAGAATTGAGCATGACTTGGAAAAGAAATGGAGTGAAAATTACTAATGGACTTCACAGTTTGGGAAGACGACTTACTATCACCAACCCAACATCCTCTGACATTGGAATGTACATCTGTGAGGCTGAATTAAGAGGAACTGACTTTGAGCCATCAAGAACAAAAGCCTTTCTTTCTATCATAGGTAATACCAGTGACAGGGAACATTATCTACCACTATCTTCACTTATAGTTAAAGAGTACTTGGGAAGTACAAGGTAAATTAAAGTTAAATATGTATTTCATTGACCTTATATTTCAAATCCTTCTAAAGAAATGGGATAGAAGGGGTAAAATAGGGTTATCTTCCAAATTAATTCAATTATTCTTTTCCATGAATACAACTCTATTAAATATTTTATAGCAACACACTGATGTTATTCCTAATACTCCAAGAAATTTTAATCATAAAGCCTATGAAACACAATACTAAAATCCTTATCATACAATTCTCATATATTGACTTTTAATGCCATTAAACCTTGATGTGAAGCCTAATTTGTACTTCTGACTTTCAGATTGTCAGCACTCTTTTCCCTACATCCTCTCCCTCCCCCAGGAAAAAATTTGTAGGGAAAGTACTTAACATTGCTTCTTGCTGGACTAGTAATAGAGTAATGAGAACAGAAATGCTACCTGGGAAATGTGCAAAGAAATACAGAATAGGGGAAGAAGGGGGGAAAATGGCTCTCTTCACTTACGTATAAAGAGTACTACCATTGTTAATGTTGGGCTGAATCTTCAAAAGCCTATATGCCTAGAGAACTGTGTCACCAAAGAAATCTTCAATACATCATCAGATGTTCATAAGACTAGGTACAATTGTGAGACAGCTGATTTCATTTTCCCATTATTCTCAGTTATTGAAATAATTTTAGCCCTATTTAAGATGCTACAATTGCTATTTCTCATAATTTGTATCTCTTTCTTAGCTTCTTCTCAATGCCATAGTATGGCAAATATGAAGCATCAACTAGTCTCTCCTTCACTCCCCCAAAAATAAAATAGATGATTACTGAGAATCTAATATTAATAGAGGACTGGGTATAATTATGATAATCATTATTCACATACCTTAAAGAAGAAATAGAATTAAGAATAGAACATTGTCTAAACAATAGCAGATTATCACATGATTTTTTGTTAAAACAGTTTTTTTAAACTAATATTTCCTGATAAATTGTTAAGTAAACTTATCAGTATTAATCAGTGTTTCAGACAGTTTGCCTTTTTAAAAAGTATGTCTCATTTCCTTAAATCATTGGAAGGAGTATATTGAATATGAAAAATAACTAAATACAACACTATACAAGACTGTCATCCCTTTTAAAATGAAGGCTGGAAGTTTTAAAAGTATGAGAAAAAGCTGTTTTTGAACTATAAATCATTGTTGAGTCTATATATGAGATATGAGATGGTTCTTTTAGTGGCTGTTCTCATGCATCCACTAGCTATTGATATAAACACTATATTTTCATTCCAGGCAAAGACATTTTTTTCATCAGAGCTGATCTATAGCTATATCAGAATATCACATTATAAGTTGAGCCAAAATTAAAATTTCCAATCTGTAAATCTTCAGTAGACAGTCTTTATTGTATTAAAACATTTTAAGGTAATTTAAACAAGAAAAGGAACTTATCTCTGTAAACTAGCATGCTAATTTCAGTCACAATTCCTTTTTTAATATTGAGTCTGTCATATAAACCTCAGTATTGCAGTTACTTCCAAAAACCAAAGCAAATTGTTGTGTTTTTTTTTCTCTAGAATTATCATCTCTCAATGTTCTCTCTTTTAAATGTGCATGAATACATGCCATTTATTTATGGTAATGATTTAATTCCTTTTCTTGTTCGTAAGATTTTATTGTGACAGGTGTAATTTTCTGGCTTGCTGTTAAGTTATGCCTCAGATAGCTTAGAAAATTATCTTTCTCACTTCAAAGTTATGAATTGGATTGTAATCCCCATATCCAACAGTCATTAAGGAGATTCCTTAAAGAACTCTTATGCATTCCCTGACAGTCTTAAGTTGTGCTGAAGTTGTGAAAGGATCCATCATCATAAACAAATCAGTGAAAGAAAGCAAACACAAATTGACTACCAATTATTTTTATTTCACCCTGATAAAATAGATAGGAACAACTAGGTGGAGCTGTGGATAGAATGCTGGCTGGAGGCAGAAATCCAAATCTAGCCTCAGACACTTACTAGCTGTGTGATCCTGGGCAATTCACTTAACCCTGTTTGCCTCAGTTTCTTCATCTGTAAAATGAGCTGGAGAAAGAAATGGCAATCCACTCTAATGTCTTTACCAAGAAAACCCCAAATGGGATCATGGAGAATTGGAAACAACTGAACAACAAAAGAAACAGATAATCAAGTTGCAAGAATTTATTCAAAACTTAAGTGTTGCCCGTTACTATTCTTTTTTTCTTTTTAGTTTTAAATCAAAAGATAGGAAGCAGCTTGGTGAAGAGAATAGTGTTGAACCTAGGAGTCAAAAAGATTTGGGATTAAATACCACTTTTGACTCTTCCTAACATGGCAGATCACATACTCTCTCCCAAACCTGAGGCAATTACAAAGGACTTTAAGTTATAGATGCATGGTAATTTGCGTCATCGGAGAGCATTCCTTGTCACAGAGGTTAGTTTATTAATAAAAACCCTGATGTTCATTTTTGGAGTTGAAAATATATCATAAATCATTGTTTGACCATCAGAGAAAGGTATTATCCTGCAAAATGCAAATAAAATCCCAGTGGAAAGATTCTTGTTGTAGATACATCCCACTGACTCCAGGTGCTTTTTTAGCATGAGTCTGTCTTAGAATTCATTTCTGTTTATTTGAAAAGCACTTAAGATATTTCATTTATCCATATATATATATAAACAATAGAAAAAATGCACAAGTTAATTATTAACATTTTCTCACAGTCATATAAATGAATTGTAGGCTAGTTTACCAAAGAGCAGAGTTAATTGAGAAAGTAGCAAGATGTTAAATTTGTAGAACAATATTTATAAAGTAAGAGAGAAACCTGTGGTAAATATTTTAATTAGTACTTACCATCTATGATATTTGAACTAATTGTAATTTCAGGAGTGTTTTGTAATGTTACAAATAGTTCAGCTTTTATTGGAGAGAATTGGCAAAGAAGATGAGAAAAAGTAAAATAGAATGAGACCTCTTCTCTTCTTTTTTATCTGCTATTCTACATTTTTTGTGTACCCTTCATTCAACTTTCTCCATACATTAGGATCATCCTATTTTATGACTTCTCACCATCACCATGGTTTATTGAGGAACAAAAACTGAGAGAAACAGAGATCCCTTTTTATATTAAGCTCTACATCTGTAGCAGATCTAGGCAAATATGTTTGACATATTTAGGGAAAAACAGAAGCTAAAAGGCCTAACTGGGGTCAATTGGCACACTCTGTGGTGACCATGTGGTTTTTGCTATCAGTACTACTTAAAATGGTTGCTTCAGGTCATCCAGTTATTCTAGAAAGTCTGGAACAAGGGTAGAGACAGAGTTCATCTTTGTTGATATTTCTCCTGACACCAGAAAATTAATTCTCAAGTACCTTGAGAGTCACTGATAGATTATTCCTAATATATTACATGAGGAAACAAGAATTTCCTTAGTGTTGTATTAGCTCTCAACAATTGGCTTAAGAGTTGTAGATCATAATTCTTGGTCAGATATGCAGGCACCTGAGCATGGTGGTATTTTTTTATATAATCTTAATTTCTCACAGAGGATGAACCATCTTTCCTGATTTCTTCAAATAGTTTTAACAAAGATAAAATGAGATGGTTCCAAACTCTGGTTTTATTAGCTGCCATCATAAATTTTTCAAAGGATAATGTGTTCATATGTTGATTGTATAGCAGCTTTAGAAAACACTGCTGCCGATTGGGAAAGACATTTACATTTTCACTTACTATTTGAAGATTGTGTTTTAGATTTTGTGCATAGCTAAACTAAATGAAAACAGATTTTTTTCTATTTAGCTCAAAATATTTTAATAGTTGCTTCACAACTATTTTTCAAACAATCCTTTACTATACCACACAATGGTCTGTAATAAGTTGAGGAATGAGAGAGAAATCATCATAACAACTCTTGCATTTGGTTGGAATAAGGGATGAACAATGACTGAAAATGAAACCTATCATTGTTAAAAAAGAAAAAAAAAAGTAATGGAATTACCACAGGAGCAGCCTTTAGTGACCCATGTAACTGAGCACACTTTGCTCATTTGGCAGCTACATGTATATCTCTCTGCCCACTCAATTCCCCATAGGCATGTGTTTTCCATGGTCACTGCCTGCTGATTTTTAATAATGTGACTGCTCTGAGTACTATAATTGAAAGAGAAGAAAAGTCCTTGCTGACCCTTGGAATGCTGCCTTCATCCCAGAAGGAAGTTGCCCCAGGCTTAAAATGATTTACAAATGGTAACCATGGAGGAGAATTTCATGGACAGTCCCAGTTAAGCCCCAACAACAAATAATTAGTGCAGAATTGTATGTAGGAAGGAAAGCCTCTTAGACCAGATCTCTTCATTCTTGACTTTCCTTCCCAATTCATGTGGTCACTCATTATGTAACTCAACTTCCCTAGACTTCTTTTTTCATCTGTAAAATGAAAGAGAAAGGTAAGTGATCTCTAAGGATTTTTTCCAATTCAAACAGTCCATGAATTCAGGTGTTCTTAAGCTGAGATTCTCAAATCCCAAAAGGTTCCGTTAAATAGATTTCCTAGGATATTTGAATTTGGATGAAAAAAAAAATAATTTTCAGTATTTTCAGTAACCTCTAATTGAAATGTATCATTTTCTTCAATTATGGATAGAGGAACAAATAATAATTGTATTAGCAGTAACTGTGACTTGGTCACCAATAGAAATTAAAGATATTTTCAAATCTTATTATAGTTATAGATTTCTCAAAATATGCTCACTACTATTTCAAAATTACTATATTATTAAGCCTTTTAATTTGCCTACATTTGTATTGTCTTGTTATTCATTGTGTTAATGAATATATTTAGTAGCTTAAAACTGAACTAAGAATTCTGGGACATCTGAATATATACCAGATGTCCCAGGATTCTTAGTTCAGTTTTAAGCTACTAAATCTTTAAAACTGCAATAAAACACTCTATATGTTATTATATCAAGTACAGTTAGGTGGTACAATAAATAGAGCACAGGAAGATTCAACTTCTGAGTTCAAATCCAGCTTCAGGCACTCACTAGCTCTGTAACCCTGGATAAGTTACTTAGCCCTGTTTGCCTCAGTTGTCTTACTTATAAAATGAGCTGGAGAAGGAAATGACAAAGTAACTTTGCCAAGAATGTCCCAAATGGGATCACAAATAGTGGGGCATGACTGAAATGACTGAACAACAACAGATGTTACTTTAGTGCAATTTATTTTTTAGAAGTGGTTTGATAACTGTATTTCAATAAAATTCATTTCTTTTGTGGTTCTGTGTATTTTATTGTATGCATTTAAAGACATTATTCTGAGAAGGACTGCTAAAGGGACCCATGTAGGATTTGCTATTAAATAATTGACAACTGGCTTTCTGGGAGGTATATGTGTACTTGACATAATTTTAATATGATTAACATTTTTCCAATCACTTTCTTAAGTCTAAATAAACAACGGAATAGTAAACCAAGTCCTGATTTGTAATGTTTACATATTTCCAAGATATAAATGCTCACACTGAAAATTTAACAATTGGTTCTTCCCTGGCACTATGATCTGGTTCACATACACACACACACACACACACACACACACACACACACACACACTCACACACGTTACACACAAAACCCTTGCCCTAAGTCATCTCTTTGTTTAGCCTTTAGCCAGCTATGGAGGACCTTAGTCATTTATAAGACTGAATAATAAGCCAATCATGGTGGCCACATTATTAATCCCATTTTACTGCGGAGGATGAGGCTGGTAGGTCCCTTGAGTTCAGGAGTTCTGAACTGTAGTTTCCACTAAATTCAGCATTAATATGGTGAACCCCAGAGGAGGAAGATTACCAGTTTGATTGAGGAATGGAGAACTGAACCAGTTCCAGAGGAGAGAGAAGGTAACAACTTGGGAGCTGGTCAAACTATGGAACCAGTTGATGAGGACCCAATCTTCTAGGAGAAAAAAAAATAAGTAGATTTACTACAGAGTAGTAATAACAATAAAGTCTCTGTTACCAGAGTTCTCTGTTACTTAGGGGAATCATTTGAATAAACGCTCCATGAGAAACTTCATTTCCTGAGATAAAGGGTGGTTGCCTAAGGATAATCAGCAAACATCTTATTATTTGCTGTCTAGTCATTATTTAGATTTTTTGAGAATAAATGTGCATTGCTATTATTAAAATGTGCTAAAGCATAGGCAGTTTGTTGATTTTTACCTTGGTATATTTTTCATTTTCCCTTCCCTTTAAATAGATTGTGATCATGGTTATTGACTGATTACATTCATAATGACTCTAGGAGCGTGACCTATGTAAAAGGGCCTTTGTGGGATACAGCTGTTGTATAGTTAGAATATAAATAATGTTCATATCATTATTATTGATTGTGGAGGCATGTCCAAATGGCAAAATTAAGAGTATGCAATGAGGATTAGCTTGAGCCATCCAGAAACTCATATTTTCCATTATTTCTTTAGGCTAGTTTTATGCAGCAAAGCTAACTGGAGAATTATGCATTTAACTAACGAATTTGGGACCATTGAGACAGCCAGAGTGGAAAATTCAGGGAAATTTGTTATCCTTGAATTATCTGGATAATTGTAAAATACTATCCTTAATTTTGTCTTTAGATAAAACCTTTAGGTTCTTTCTTCTTTCTTTCTTTCCAGTGCACAGTATTTGTTTCTCCCTTTTCTCCAAACTAAGTTCTTGTTTTAAGGATGCACAGACAGCCTGCCAAGTTATATTATCTGCATTCAACAAAATTACAATGAAAATAAACTGCTTTGGAAGACAGTGCCCAGAAATTAATTATCACATAGAAACTGAATTCGACAGCTTTTTGTTATCATAATAATGAAATCACTACAACTTTAACACCTGGGGAAGCCCGGTCACACCACTGTTGTATTTTTGCTGAATACAATGGGACTAATGTGGCAATTTGCTTTCTTCTGAAATTCCATGTTTAATAAAACATTTATTTATCCATTTTTATTTATTTATTTTGTTACCGAGGTTTACTTTTTTGAGACAATCCTTTTGTTTCTATTGAATATTTATCATGTGCCTAGTATGTGAAAGGCACTGTTGTAGGTTCTGGGAATAAAAAGACCCCCCCCCTAAAAAATTTGAAGCAGTCCTTGAAAAGCCCTTGAGAAGCTTTAATTCTACTGGGAAATGCAACATATGCAGAAATAAGTAAATAAAAAATATAAGAAATAGTATACAGGGTAGGGGATGCCAACAGCTATTATTTCCTATTTATGGGGTTTTTTTGTTATATTTATTTGCTTTTGTCTCCCCCATTAGATTGTAAGCTCCTTGGGATCAGGAACTATCCTTTTCCTCTTTTTTTGGTATATCTGCAGCACTAAGCACAGTGCTTGGCACAAAAATAAGGCATTTTCTAAATGCTTGTTGCCGCTTACATCAGTAAAGGTCTTATTATCTGAGTCAAGCTTTGAAGGGACCAAGGCATTCTAAAAGGCAGAGTTGAGGAAGAACATTACAAATAAAGGGAGGGGGAATGAAGGAGAACAGAAAACAAAAAGAAGGAAAAGGAGCTTGTGCAAAGATAGAAAAAGAGAGATGTAATATCATATGTGAAGAGCAGTGACAAGTAGGCCAGCATAGCAAGAAAGCAGATAGTGTGGAGAAGCTCAGATGAAATCAGTTTGGGAAAATAGATTGGAGCCAACTTCTGAGGAGCTTTAAGTGTCTCACAGAAGATTCTATACTTTAGGAAAGCAATATAAAACCATTGAAGTTTCATGATCAATAGGCTGGCATTTTCACTCCATTTCAGAAAACACACTCCATACAAATCAGTCTCAATCCTACTCCTCCAGCCCTAAGTGTGCTTAGATGATCTGTAAGGCCCTCATTCCTCTAACAAAGCCCACTTTGCTATCAGAGAACAGTTTGGCTGGGTTAAGTGTCAGGACATCAACTGGCTAGGCAGCCTAAACAGATCGACATGGGCTCAGCCACCTGGCCATATTCCACACTGCCATCTGGACTTCCCAGGTAGATTTCCACAAAATCTGCCTCTTTCATCTTGGGGGATGACTGTTCTCTCAGTCACATATCCAGTTGTTCTGAAAAGAGAGGGGAGGATTTGTTTGTTGTTTACTTTGAAGTTCTATTCAAGTATTAAATATATTTTGAAGAAGTTGAATTGCTAAGACATTAAAAAAAATTTTAATATGCTACACTTCTCCTCTGATATAGGCCCAATGATGTGCTGTGGCATTTTATTTGACATGCTTCATGAGGTGGTGTTTAGTGTAGATACTGAAGCAAACTATCCTATAAAATACTGTGCTGTAAATATAAACCTTTATGAACCTCTTGGGATAGTCCTTCTAAACTCTGAATTAAGATATTCCATGATTCAAGCTCATAAACTTAAAAGTAGCCTCTGCAATGACTATTAATTTGCTGGCTGAAATCTTGGATAGAGATTGCCATTAGCTAGCCTCTCTGAATTCTCATTTTATATAAATTATGGTAACTAAGAATACAATTTTTAAAATATCTCACCTGTTTTTTTAAAGCTCATCTTATTAAGGTTTAGAATTTTTTGTTTTTTGTTTTTGTTTTGTTTTGTTTTTGTACTGGATCTTTGATTTGATCTGAGCAGAGAACTCTAGATGAGAGAGCTCTCTCCAAAAATGTAGATGATAATAACAATAACAATAACAATAGCTAATACTTATATGGCACCTACTATGTATCAGCCATAGTGTTGAGTGTTTTTCAGAAATCTCATTTGATCCTCACAGCAACCCTGGGAGGTAGGTATAATTATTATCCCCATTTTACATTGAAGAAACAGGCCAATAGAGGTTGAGACTTGTATCATTATAGGCAGTAAGTTTGTAAGGCTAAATTTGAGCTGTATTCATTACACCCCCTAGTTGCTATCTAAATAACTTTGCATGCTATAATTTATAGTTTTAGAGACATTAAGCAAGTTGACCATAGTCCTATAACCAGTATATATCAAAAAGTCATTTTGACCCCAGGTCTTTCTGACTCTGAGGCTATTTCTCTGTCCACCGCACTTATCACTGACTCTCTTTAAGAATATTAAGAGTTTTAATTTTTGAGGGTTTTCAATAAAAAAAATGCCTACCTCTTTTGTGATTTTTTTTTCTTTCTGTTTTAAAGAGCCTCCCTATTTTACTGCTGAACCTGAGAGTAGAATTCTAGTCCAAGTGGAAAAAACTGTGGATATCTTGTGTCAAGCAATGGGTAAGTTTCAAAGAATCTGTTAAAAGAATATAACTAAGATAAATGTCATATTTACTGTGTCTTCCTTTGCCAAGTAGAGCTTTGACCTTCAATCACTAGCATTCTTTTTTGGAAACATGTTTAATTGTTTGATTTTGCTTTGTCACATGCTAGATGGCAACGGCTTTTAGTAATGTTGTTTGGTATTTATATTGGAATACTCATTATCCAATGGGCCAAATTGTCTCTGTTTCTCCACAATTTGTCTTTAAAGGATAATTATCTTATATTTTGCAACACTTTAATTGATATTTGCATCATACTTGTCAGAAGCCCAGTTCTTAGCCCCGTGCTATTAGCATGGGATAGATGAAGATTAACACGTGTATGTGCTAGTAATGGGATTGTTAACATTTTTTTTTTTTGCTGAGGCAGTTAGGGTTAAGTGACTTGCCCAGGGTCACACAGCTAGGAAGTGTTGTGTCTGAGACCAGATTTGAACTCAGGTTCTCCTGACTTCAGGGCTGGTGCTCTATCCACTGTACCATCCAGCTGCCCCAGAATTGTTAAAATTTTTTACTCCATTATAACTCTAGCATTGTGGATAAGATAATGCCATCATCAATACCTTTCCAGATGTAACAGTTCCTAAAGGCCAGATATTACTTTTTACCCTCCTCCCAGGGTTTTCTGGTACCCTTAAAAGGGTGGGGAAGTCCAGTTTCACCACTAGCTCAAACCTCCACTGATAGTGTTACCTTGATTTTAGGGGTCTCCAGTCTCCTATTTCCATTAAACCATTTAACATTAAGATTTTCTTTTGGGGGGGAGTTGGGGAACAGAGTGGTAGGATTATTTTACAAACAAATGATAGTTTTGCTTCAAGTGTTTATTTCAAACACAGCAATATTTTCTTTTTGATTTTACAAAGAAATAATCACTTCAAAGATATAGCAAGAATAAACATACAAACACTCCCCCACCACAACGGGAGGGAGATATGAGAGGCTTGTTACTCCTTTTAACACTACAATGCTTGTGGAGAGAAAGGGGATTAAGTTCACAGCTTAACTGAGTTCCTATAGAGCATAGTTCCACCAAGTTCCAAGTCCAGTCCTCCTGTGGGCCCATTTCCAAGCATCTTGGGTTCTCAGAGCATCCCTAGTAAGCTGGTAGCAATATCCAAACTGAAATCTTGTCTCCAAGTTTCATATGGTTCAAGCTTCTCAGTCTAGGGACTCCAGTGCTTATTCTAAGAACTGAAAAGAACAAGCAAAACAAACTAAAATCCCAAGCAATTTGATAGGGTTCCTAAAGAGAAAAGGTAGAGATAGCCCTTCCCCCTACTCAGCTCAGTGCATGCTAATAGGTGAACTAGACCTTCACTCCTGGATTCTGCTGGAAAGAGAACCCCTCTCAGTCTGACGGTTTTAAAGACTCAGCCAGTTGCAGTTTTAGCCAATGCAAAAGACTGTTTCCACTCATATGGTCAGGAAATGTAGGATGTCTTCTCCCAAAAGCAAGTCCCAACGGTTTTCCCCATAGTTGCTTCCATCTTGGGTGATCTGGGCATGTGCAAAGCCCTATTACACAGAGAAATGTAGTATTCTGGACAGTTGGGGTATGATTTGATGAATGATAATGTAATGTAGTAAAAAGAGCCTTGGCTTGGATTCTTGATCTAGCTCTGCCATTAGCTTTTGTGTGACCTTAGCAAAGCCATTTCATCTCTATGGATTTCAGTTTCCATATCTTTAAAATGAAAGTCTTGTATTAGATAATGTCTAAGGTCCTGTCCAGTTTTAATATATGCTAGGATTCTTCTGTGTTGTATAACTAAACTCATAGCCTGATGTTTTGCAATTAGGCTTTTCTTCTTCCTTCCCTTTTTTCATTTCCTTTCTAAATTATCTACCAGTTGTTGAACAAAGTACAGAGACACCCATGGTATGAAAACTGGGCAGTAGAATTCATGCTAGAAGAGGCCAGAAAGATCATCTAGCCCAGAGGTTTCAAATATGCAGTCATCTTTGTCTGTAAATCTCCTGAGTGTGGTCCAAAACCACACAACAAAATAGAGATACAAGAGAACATAGATAATGCTATGTGATTTTTCTTAGTCACTATGTGGCCCATAGGAATCCTTGTGTTCAGGTTAATGGCCCTTTGAGTTTGATATCAGTGTTCAAATCCAACCCCAGCATTTTAGAACTGAAGAAATGGAAGTCCAGAGAAATAACTTGCTCAAGATTATACAGTCAGTAAGTAGCAGAGCTGAAAGAAGGACCCAAGTTCTCTGACAAAAAAAAAAGCTATTTTTTTCATTGTACTCCAAAATGGAGTCAAACTGGGGAAGGAGAGAGTTACATAAGATGGAAAAGAATTTTATAATTGTAAAGGTGATTAAATACTTGAAATGGAAGAGCAATCAGGATGTTTTCATCCTAATGCATTTAAGAATAAACAAAGCAGTCCTCAGTCTTGAACAGTTTAGGTATAGTCCTTCATAATGTCATGGGGTTTGATTCCCTATCCTCTTACAATCTCTTTTGGTTGGATGATGCTACAAAAGGATGACCCCTAACATAAAAGGCTTGGGGCAAATAGTAAATTTCAATTAATGGGATGGTTGGGGCTATTTGCCAAATCCAAGCTATAAGAAAATGGATTTTTTATTGTTTTAACAGGAAATCTTACCACTTTTCTGCCTCAAGTATGCATAAGGAGAACTATTCAGTTTTATGTCAACCTCTTTTTCATCACTTAGTGATAATTCATATTTGCCCAAGGGGATTTTTGACAGATGAATTACAATCACAGTGAGAATTCTCAACATTAGCATTTACACTAGCTTTATATATGCATGTTATTTAGGTTAAGTCTACTACCTAACAATACATCAAACTGGACAACATCTGTATATTACCATTTTTCCTATTGTTTTGCTCAAATGTGACGAGGTAAAGCTTTTAATGAATATTTCATTAATGAGTACTGTACTGTAAATTCTGGTGAAAAAATAATTTTCATGTAGAACTAGAATGCATTTTCATGATAAATATACACCATTTTAACTGGATAAATTTAACTTTATGAATCCAAGAGCATGGATGAATATTTTAAATTAATGATATTTGTAATACATGTAACCACAGGTAGTTATCTTTCCAGACAACTAGCCTTCATTTCTGATAATGATGAATGACATTATTTCTTCAGTGAATAATATAGAGACCAGCATGTGATCAAAATTTCTTTTCTCAGGGTCCTTCTCTGTGCTTTCAATAATAGTATCTGATGCCCCTAGGAGTTCTCCTATTAATAGCCTTGATTTCTAGATGCTTTGTCAGTCCAAAATGGTTCTTCCCACATTCAGTATGATTTCACAGAACCACAATAATGTTTTTTGTCAAGGAGTGTTCACTCTGCCCCATATTTCAGCTGTTTTCTCTTAAGTGGTTAGAAATCAGGCAGGAGCACTCATCACCCTGAGTCAAAATAACAGCTTCCTTGGAATTGGTATGAAAGAATGTGAGTGTGGCAGAAGTGCAATGGCACATTTCATCAGTATCTCTGTCTATCGGTTGGTCGGTCTCTCCCTTTCCTTCCTTCGTTCTCTCCCTCCCCCCCTCCTTCCATTCTCTTCCTCTTTCCTTTACCTTCCCTCCCCCAATACTTGATGATCAGGAGTTGCTCACAGGCCCATTCATACACCCTCTCAGCATGGAAGCTTTGTCCCTGCCTTGTTTTAGACTTCAGCCAGTTTGCACTTCTCTGGGCAATCTGTTCCGAGACTCACCTCCTTATTAATGCTGAGCTTGTTGCCAGCTCCCAGTCAGACCTGCTCACCTCATCATTGACCATTTCATATCCTTACTCAACAGATTATTATGGCTCTCTTTCTCCTAGGAGATGAGAAAGAAAGTCATCTGGCTGGCAACCAAGCCTTTTTATCCCCCCTCCTTTTCTACCGTTCCAGTCTTCCGACATTTTACTCCCTTCTATACACTCTGGTGGCAGAATGGATAGAACACCAAATCTGAAGTCAGGAAGACCCATCCTCCTGAGTTCAAATCCAGCCTTAGACACTTCCTGGCTGTGTAATCCTGGGCAAGGCACTTAGCCCTGTCTGCCTCAGTTTACTCATCTGTAACATGAAGCTAGAAAAGGAATGACAAACACTCCAGTATCTTGGCCAAGACCAAAATGGGGTCATGGGGAGAAAAGATGGGAACCCAGCCAAATGACCGAACTCTCTCCGTGTCCAGCTTCAGTGACCTCCTTTGCTGTTTCTCATTACAAGACACTCCACCTGATTCTAAACATTTTCAGTGCCTGTCCCTATGCCTGGAATGCTTTCTCTCTTCATCTCCAAGTCCTCCTTCCTTCCTTCAAGTCTTAGATAAGACTCCAGCTTCTTCAGGAAGGAAGCCTTTCTGGATGTCCCATAATTCTATTACCTTTATGTATCCTCATAGTAAAATGTGGGTGATAATTAATAACACTTTACTCACTAGGTTAATGTGAGGATCAAACAAGATAATATAGGTATAATGCTCTGCAAGCATAAAAGAAAGTATTACAGAAATGAAATCTTTTAAACCACAACTTTTCTGGGTCTTATTTTTATTTATAAAATGGGGGAGTTAAAGCTACACAGTCTCAAAGGTCCTTTTCCTCTGTAACAAACATTCTATGTTCTGAATTTTCCCTGACTTATAAATTGGTTTACCACACAAGCAAAAATAGAGTGCAATAGAGAGCAAAAATGGTAATTTTTAATTATTTTTTTGCTGTTGTGAATTTTACAATCAGCAAACAAATATTTCAAAATATAAAAAATAGAAAGGAGGATTGTACAAGAAACTATAAATTTCGATTATTTAACAAAAAAAATCTATCACCTTCCTTTCATTCATTATCTCCAACTTATCCTGTATATAGTTTATTGTCTCCCTCATAAACAGTGAGCTTCTTGAGAACAGGGACTGTCTATTCCCTTTCTTTGTGGTTATAGTACTAAACACAGTGCCTGGCACAGAGTTAGAGTTTAATAAAGGTTTTTGGACTCACTGACTTAGCCCCTGGCACCTAACAGCTTCAAGACCTTTAGTATCTGGAATTACAATTGTACACTACCACATCTAGCTATAAATTTCAGTCTTCAACCAGATGGCCTGTTCTCCTGGCTAACTCAGATATCTTCCAATATGGTATTTCAAGATACTGGAAAGCACCCTACGTAAGGAGTAAGAAAGCCAGGATTCTGGTCCTGGATGTGCCAGTTACAAATTGTATGACATTGGGCAAACAGTCCTTCTGAGCTTCAGTTTCTTTATTGTCAAAATGACAAGGGTTGGTCTGTATTATCTCAGATTCTTTGGAGCTCTTTAAAAAGATAAATGCTTTTAACTCTCTCTGCCTTGGTATCTGTTCACCTCTAGTATGATATGGATATGGTTGCTGAGAGAAGGGATATGAGTATTAAAAAAGAATCATTTCCTTTATTTTTTTTGTTCTTTTCCTGGTTGAATGCCAACTTTTAAAATCCAACAAAACTCAGTGATTCTGAGAATGTAAAAATTTTATTGATAATTTTGAAAGGAGAATTTATAATAGTGAGGGATATTTTGGGGGATAAGATTTCTATTCGGGAGTTTAAATTGCCCTAACGTAGAAATGGTTCCGCCAGTCAGCATTTTAATAGTTATCTCTAAATAAATTGTATTCTTAAGTTCTCCCCTCAACCAGAACATATGCTGCTTTTGTATAATATCTTGAGGATAAACTCCTAGGAGATATGTACTTATGGTATACATTGAGCCAGACTTTCAGCAGATCAGTGCTATCCTGCCATTTATTGCTTTCTTTTAATTTGGACAGTGTAATTTTAGTAGCATGGAAAGTGGTTATTCTTTGTGAAAGCTACATAATATAATTGCTATTAAAGAGTTTTACATGAATTGATTGTATGTTTACCTTTGAAATACATGTGTTTTTAAAAATTTCCTACTCTAATGAAAAGTGACAGGAAACATAATTAAACCAAAGCAAAGGATCCGACAACGTGTTATCTCGAAATATTCTGAGACAGTTTATTAAAGAAAACTTTCTGTACTTGCTGAATAGCTTATGAAAGTGGTAACATGAAGTAAGGCCTAGAGGACTAGCCTTAGAGATGGAAAACCCTGGAAACAGTTCTACTCCTTCCACACTTTAGCTGTGTGGCCCTGGACAAGTACTTAACATCTTCAGGCTTTGGGGCAACTCAGTCTACATCGAGGGTGGGGATTTCCACTCCAGGAGTTTCCCACACTGATGAAGCAGAGGAAGTGGAGGAGGAGGAAGAGTCAAAGGAGAGGAGGAAGGTAAAAAAAAGGAGGAGGAATACAAGAAGGAGGGGAAAGAGGAAGAAGAGGAGAAGGGGAAGAAGGAGGAGAAGAGTAAGAGGAGGAAGAAGAGAAAAAGGAATAAGGAAAAGAGGAGGACAGTAAAAAGTAAGAGAAGGAAGAAGAAGACAAGAAGGAGAAGGAAGAGGAAGAGGACTAGAAGGGAAGGACGAAGATGGGGAGAAAGAAGATGATCACCTGATGTCTAAAGATTTCAAGCTTCTTTATGTATTTGAATTATTTCCATTTATTTTAAAAAAATAAAAATAAAAGCCTAAGAAACAAAGGTCTCAGGATCAGGGAGACAGAGAGACAGAGAGACAGAGACAGAGATACAGACAGACAAACACAGAGACAGAGACAGAGAAGGGATCCAAAGGCAGAGAGAGAGAGAGAGAGAGAGAGAGAGAGAGAGAGAGAGAGAGAGAGAGATTTCAAATACCAGCATAATCAATAGACAGTCATTATAGGCCACTTTTTTTCAGTCAATAGCTCAATAAGTATTTATGCTTTAATGTTGTGTCAAGACTATGCTATGCTATGGAGATATATAGATTCCTCCCTCTCTCCCCTAAAGTTCTTGCTCTTGGATCCCTTGCCCTTACCCTTCACAAGAAGTTTGCTTATCTGTCTACCATGCTTCTCATCCATATTGATTGTGTGACCCTAGGCAAGTCACTTAAGGTTTTCACTGTCCTACACAATTTAAGTCGCAGAACAATCAGATTTCAATTGATAGAAGGAACTTCTTCAGCAGAAATTTTACCAGTGAAATCACAAGTCTGAACTTGATAGATATTTAGATAGATAAAAGAACTTCCAGCTTCTGGGAAAGAAAAGATGATTTTCATTAGCTACTGATCCTTTAGTTATTTTTTGGGTTATCTTCAAGTAACTGCCAAGCCATTGCTTCATTAACTTCATTAACTCCTAACTTGCTTCTTTCCTTTTTTTTATTAAAGCTTTTTAATTTCAAAACATATGCACATTTTCCATATTCACCCTTGCAAAACCTTGTGTTCCAAAATTTTTTCCTGCCCTTTCCCCCACCCCTTCTGCTAGATAGAAAGTAATCCAATATGTTAAACATGTGAATTCTTTTATACATATTTCCACAATTATCATGGTGCACAGATGCTTCTTTCCAATGCTCATCAAGAGCGTACTCAGGAAATGCAAACATATTTGAGTATTGGTCTGAATAAAACATATGTAGAAAGGCAAGTTTGTGGGGAAAAAAAACTTTAAATTTTTAAAAAATATTTGATAGCCTTCAGTTTTAATGGCCTTGTGATGAAGAGAGCCATCTGCACCCAGACAGAGGACTGCAGGGACTGAATGTGGCTCACAACATAGTGTTTTCATTCTTTTTGTTGTTGTTTGCTTGCATTTTATTTTCTTTCTCATTTTTTTTCCTTTTTGATCTGATTTTTCTTGTGCAGCATGATAAATATGGAAATATGTATAGAAGAATTGTATGTGTTAAACATGCATTGGATTACTTGTTATCTGGGGGAAGGGGTGGGAGGAAGGGAGGGAAGAAAAATTTGCAACACAAAGTTTTGTAAGGGTGAATGTTGAAAATTACCTATGTATATGTTTTGGGGAAAAAAGCTTTAATAAAAAAAACAGTAAAAAAAATTAGATAGTCTTATATTCAAGCATATAAGTAGGACGAAATAGTGGGGAAAGTGTGGAACTTGGAGTTAGACCTGAGTCTTTTAATAGTGCCTACTCTGTGCAAGGCACTGTGCTAGGTGCTTCACAAATATTATTTCATTTGATTTCACAACTGTTTTAACTGTCACCTACCCCAGGGGGCATCTTAAAACTTTATAAAAATGAATAATAGGTAATACCTTACCAAAAAAGCAGTGAACCCATAGCTATATTATATATGTGTTAACAACTTTCAAATAATTGGCCTATACTCAAATACACTTCCGTCAATAAAAGTGTTGAAAATAATCTCTCTCAAATTTCAGTATCATTCACTTTGTTTGGAAGTGGACAAGAAATTTTTTCTTTATGCACTATTCTTATACACATATAATTTGTATCATGGCATGTTTGTACCTATTTTATCTGACTCATGCTAGGCATAGTTTGTCATTGATTCTTCTTTGTATCTTCCCCAGTGCTTAATATAATGCTTTGCTCATGGTAGGTAATTAATAAATGTTTACTGAATTAATGAATAAATGCCTAAATTTAGAATCATTTGAGCCACTGCTGTCCTCTATTAGCACAGATAATAATGAATCAATTGTATGTGATTTTCTTTCCACCAAATTACACAGGACATTTTTTTTTTTACTCTTGATACCAAAGACAAGTTTAAAAAATAATTTCAGTATTCTTTCTTCCCTATGCAGGAGTCCCAGTCCCTAATCTTGAATGGTATAAGGACTCTGTCCCCATCAGCAAGCTCCAGAATTCTCGTTATAAATTACTAGTGAGTGGAGGTCTACGAATCCAAAAACTACATCCCAGTGACTCTGGTATCTTTCAGTGCTTTGCAAAAAATGAAGGTGGGGAAATAGAGACACACACCTACCTGGATGTAACTAGTAAGTATGGGATGTCAAAAACACCAAACAATAATGATGCATCCTTTTAGACTTATGTCAGTTTTGTATATGACAGCTGAACATCCATATATTCATTAGAACTTTTGAGGAGACAGAGAAGAAACACTTGTTGCATAAATTTAGATTGGCATTATCTGCTCTGTAGTTTTCCAGCAATGACCACACTCAATTTATGTGAATAGCTTGTTAAAAGGAAAAGGGGTAAAAAAAGACCCAAACTTCAATATCTTGCTAGAAAGAAATGAAGGATTAATAATGAATAAATATCTGTCTTATTCTTTGTATCTTGATCTTCTTTCCCTCTTTTATATCCATCCCATAGTTTAGTTTTATTAAATAATTATAGTTCTTTTGTGAATTTCTTTTATGATCATATTAACTGAAATGCCTTGGCACATTTTCTTTGAAAAAAAATAGAAGCATGAGGGTTTATCTTTAGCTTTTATAATATTAAAATTTTTTTTCTAAAATGAAGTGGAACTTGGTATTTATTGAATTATACCTTTTGCTCTTGCCCCATGAGACAAAATGCTTAGCTGATTATGTCCTCAGACAGAATATTGTTTTTTGCTCAATCATTTCAGCCATGTTGGATTCTTTGTGACCCATTTGGGGTTTTCTTGACAAAGAAATTCAAATCATTTGCCATTTCCTTAAATCCAACACATTTTACAAATGAGAAAACTGAACCAAATAGTATTAACTTGCTTGCCTAAGGTCACACAGCTAGTACGAGCCCGAAGCCATATTTGAACTCAGGTCTTCCCAACTCTAGGCTGGTACTAGTTGCAAGGAGAGTTCAAAAACACTTTAAAATTGTGAGTTTCAGGGCTATGTATTTCACAAAACCCAGAATTAAGCTTTACCTCCCAGCAATTTGCAACTATGCCCAAAGGGTATCAAACTCTGCATATTCTTTGATCCAGAGGTATCACTCCTGGGTCTGTATCCCAAAGAGATCTTAAAGGAGGGAAAGGGACCCACATGGGCAAAAATGTTTGTGGCAGCCCTTTTTGTAGTGGCTAGAAACTGGAAACTGAATGGATGCCCATCAATTGGGGAGTGGCTGAGTAAGTTATGATATATGAATGTTGTGGAATATTATTGTTCTATAAGAAATAATCATCAGGATGATTTCAGAGAGACCTGGAGAGACTTATATGATGCTAAGTGAAATGAGCAGAACCAGGAGAACATTATGCACAGAACAAGATTATGTGATGATGAACTCTGATAGATGTGACTTTTCAACAATGAGGTGATTCAGGCCAGTTCCAGTGATCTTGTGATGGAGAGAGCCATCTGCTCCCAGAGAAAGGACTTTGGGCTCTGAGTGTGGATCACAACATAGCATTTGCACTTTTTTATTGTTGTTTGCTTGCTTTTTTCTTTCTCATTTTTTTTCCTTTTTGATCTGATATTTCTTGTGCAGCATAATCGTGGAAATATGTATAGAAGAATTGTACATGTTTAATATATATATTGAATTACTTGCTGTCTAGGGGAAGTCTAGGCTGAGAGGAAGAGAGATAGAAAAATTTGGAACACAAAGTTTTGCAAGGATGAATGTGGAAAACTATCTTTTCATGAGTGTGGAAAAATAAAAAAAATTTAAAATTTAAAATGATTATTATTTTTAAAAGGTAGTAATTACTTCCCACTAGATTGTTATCTCTTTGAAGGCTGAGACTGTCTTTGGTTCCTTTTTTTTATCTCTGGTACTTAGCATTGTGCCTGACACACAATAGGAATTTTGTAAAGCTTTATGACTGAGTAATTATGGTGGATTTTGGCAAACTAAGGTCCCCAAGATGACCCAGGGTCAGTTTTTTACTGTAGTTTGCAAGATGAGAGATATAATTACAATTATCTTATAACTAAATATTATATACTTACATATCTAGAATATGAATATATAAAAGTATATTTATACCTAGAATATTAATAATAACCTAATATATAGTACACTAAAACTAGTGTACATAGATTTAGGCTGCAGATAGCATCTTAGAAACTTGGGTTACAACCTTAGTCTTGGCAAATGAGCTCAATTGAATTGCTGCTTATGAGACTTACAACCTGTGTGACTTGGATAAAGCCCTTAACTTCCCTGAACTTCAGTTTTTTCCTCTGAGATCCTTTCTACATCTAGACCTATGAATTGCAGCATATCCTTTTATCAAATAGTAATCTTTCATAAGCAAGTAGTGACTTCCTAATTGACTTTTTTTTCTAAATTCAGATGTTTTTATAAGCTGGATTTTCTTTTGTGTGTGTGTGTGTGTGTGTGTGTTTTGTTTTGTTTTTTGGATTTTCTTGAAGCAGGAAATAGCAATTGTGAAGAAAAACATATTCAATACAGAGAAATGTTTTATATGATAGCTGGCATTTATATCTTCCTTATAATCATTCAGTTACATAGAACTCTACAGTTTACTAAATGCTTTCTACCCCACTTGTGAAATAGGTAATGCTCACATTATCCTTTTATAAATGAAGAAAATGAGGTTTCAGGAGGTTAAAAGAGAAACTCTGGGAGACCTTTCCTTTTCTTTCTTTTCCTCCACTTACATTTCTCTTTCTACTACAGCATGCTGCTTCACAGTCTGCCTTATTGCAATAAAAATAAAGTAGAATTTAGAGGAGAAAATAAAACCTCAGAAAAATCTTAAAATAAGTATATTATTTCTTCCATTTATCAAATATGATTTGAGAATGGAATGGTAGTTTCTTTAATATTTTCTTTAACTGAGTTACTGTCCAGATGGCATTTCTTTGGCCTTCCATATAATATCTATAATATCCATATAATATCTATAATAAACTAGTATTTAACTGTAGATCTTGGACCTTACCATTATAATCTTCAGCTATTTCCTGCCTAATACTTAATGAAATTGCCTCAGTCCTGTTCCTAGTGGGAAAGGAGGCAGGAGGCAGCAACCACCCTCTTATACAGCCATTTCACTTAGTTGAAAGAAGGCCCAACACAGGGGCAGGAAGATTTGTAGGTTCAAATCTAGCTTCAAGTACTGGTGACTGAAGACAATTTCTTTAAACCTATCTGAGGTTTCCTCATTTGTAAAAGAAAGGGGTTGGATCAGATGTTCTCTAAGATCCCATCCAGCTTTAAATCTATGGGCCTATGATCCTACTGTTAATTCATTCTTCCATAGCTACTCTTTCAATATTACTTTTTTCCCCACCAACCCCTGGACTCCAGTGGTCTCAAGATATGTAAATGAAAAATATTTCACCTCCTCCCCCAAACAAACTATGGTCTTTTTTCCAAAATGAATGAACAATTTTCAAATTATTATAGTATTAAAAATATCCATAACATTCACTAAAACCTTATTGGATATAATCATTCTTAGATATTCAAGTTCCTCCAGTGCCTTGGCATATACATATATACATATGTTTATTGCCTCTCATTTAGATTACTGTAGTATAGTCCTCTTAATTGGTCTTCTTGTCTTCAATCTCTCTTATCTCTAATCCATATTCCACCATAGCTGACAAATTGATATTCCTAAAGCCTCGGTCCAATCATGTCATTTTTTTTTCCTTCAGAGGCTACCAGAATTTTGTCAGTCAGTCATTTTTTAGCCATGTCTAACGCTTTGTCTTTCATTTGGGGCTTTCATGGCAAAGGTACTGATATGATTTGCTAGATGAGAAAACAGAGGTAAACAGGGTTGAATGATTTGCCAAAGTTTATACAGCTAATTAATGTCTGAAGCCAGATTTGAACTCAGGAAGATGAGTCTTCTTGATTCCAGCTTTAGTTCTCTATCTATTGTAGCATCTAGCTGCCTGGATGTTTCTAAAATAAGACACAAATTCCTCTGTCTTGCATTTAAATCCCTTCACTGTAGTCTAGAGTCTTGTCAATGTTTCCAGGTTTATTATACATTACTCTCCTTCCCAAATGTTATATTTCAATTGAACTAGTCTACCTACAGAGAGGAAAAAATGCTCTTAATACTAAGAACTTGGTGTTATATCCAGTATATTACATATACTTTGCCTACCATCTCCATTCATTTGTATAGGTTTTTGGTTGACTATAATATACTCCCTCCTCTACTTTGTACAATCCCTAACTTTCTTCAAAGCTCATTCTCATATCAGAGGCCTTTCCTGGTCCCTCCAGTTACTAATGTCTTTCCCTATCAGAAATTACTTTCTATATATTTCATATTTGTTTATCTCTGTTCAGAATGGTATAATGGGAAGAATGCTGACTCTGGAGCTAAATGATCTGTTTTCCAATTGGGCAAGTCACTTACGTGTTCAGTTTCTTCATCTGTAAAATCGTGGAGTTGAACTATCAGGCTAGTCTGAGGACTATTCTAGCCCTATGTCTGTCTATGATTCTGTAATTCTATATTGTTCCTTTCCAACAGAATATGAGCTTGTTGAGAATATAGTCTCTATATCCCCAGTCCAGCACAGGGCCTAGTAGATAACAGACATATACTAAATGCTTAGTGAGAAAATGAATGTATTGATGACATGTTTAGGGATAGGAAGCCCTATAGCTGATGGGGTCCCTAAGAGCTCCTGTGAGTAGATGATATGACCTCTTTAACAAAACATAAGACTAAAATCCATCTAGGAAAAAGGGTGCCTGTCACCTAGATTACAGTATGCAACTGGTTGGTCAGTCAAATGAGTTAGTTTATCTATATATTTGTCATTGGCAGGCAGTGCAGATAGAGAATAAGCCAATCTCAGAATTGAATAGGAAGAAAGTTGGCTGGGTGGTATTTGGGAAACTGTAGTATTTCCAACAATCTCAGCTATCTAATACGAAACCCATCCCTTTAACATCAGTATTTTTTTAAATAATGCTCTATGGCTTAAAATCACAGAATGTCATAATCCTTGGAGAATCAGGCTTGCAAATGATCAAAGAGGCAGTGAAGAGAAATCCATGTTGGCTGTAAATAGACTTCTGCATCTTTCCAAGATTGGCTTCTGTGTAAGAAGTAAAAATATTAGAGCATAATAACTATGGGTAGAGAAGGCAGAGGAATTGGACTGAATCTATAATGTACATCTTTTGAAAGTTGCTTTTTGTTTCAATCTCCTTCAAATAATTTGTCATTTTTCTGTTTCTTATAAAAACTATACTTGATCTCCTTGATGTGAATATGCCCTCCAATAGTTCAGATTACAATACATTCAAATCTTTTTAAATTTGTGCTATTCCTGTCCATTTTTTTCTTATACATCTTCTATAAGGAGATTTTATATATACATATATATATATATATATATATATAATCCCCACCACTAGAGAACCTTTCAATATTCCATGGATACCAGTGTCTGACACAGGCTTTCCATTTGTTAGACCTTGGTGTTGCTATGTGAGCAGGCCCCTCCTTTCCTGATCATCCATTTCCTGATTGATGATTTTTGTACCATACTTCTGCATGAATCACCCTTCTTAATATTGACCTGCAGTCTATTTATGTTTATCTACCTCTGTTAGGTCTTTGGGTCACCTGTAATTTTGAGTCTTTAGAGCTTGTGGGGTCCATAAGTCTTAGTAGCAGAGTATCACTGAAATATCATGGAAGGAAAGCTTATGTTAGGCAAAAAAATACCTTCCTAAAATTCCTATCTAACTACCTGCTTCTGTTCTCTGAGAAACAACAAAAATCAAGTCTGGTCTTCCAGATCACAACTCTTCAAGGATGTGAAATAATAGAAATAGTTAATAATAATACTTAGCATTTCTATGGTGTTTTAATGCCTACAAAGTGGTTCACGTATGTGATCTCATTTTATGCTCACTATGACCCTATGAGGTAGCAGCTATTATTTTCTTCATTTTATAAATGAGAAAATTGAAGATGAGAAAGATTAAGTGAGCTGCATAGAGTCAAATAGCGAATAAAAGAAGATTTGAACTCAGGTCTTATTGAGACCAAGTCCAGCTTTCTGCGTGCTGCACCAGCTAGTTACTAATATATAACTGTCCGACTGGGATTCTATATAAACAAATTTTTTTGTATAAAAGGAAAGAGATGAATTATTATTTAGAACTCCTAGGATCTAACCTCTGTTTTGCCTTTAAGCTTGCCAAGTGGTCTTGAGTCAAGCTTCTCTAGACCTTAGTTTTTTCATCTACAGAATCAAGAATTGGACTCAATGACCTCTAAGATCTCTCCTAGCTTTGATATTTTGTGAATCTCATTTGTTCTCATATTTATTTTTAAAAGAAAATCTTGGTCCCCTTAGCTTTTTAAGAAGATGAAAACAACATGTTCAGTTTATTTAAATAAAAATGTTTTCTTTTCTCTTTCACATTTATTTTAAACTATTCTTATGCTCCCTGCTATGTCTCATTTACATATCTATGAGTAACATGAGATTTTATTTTCACTTAAGCAATAAACAAAGTCAGGCAATTCCTTGGAGATTAATAATCAAAGGTTACAGTCATTTCTGAATGGTTTTCTTTCTTTTTTTAATGGTTATACCTATTTCTTGGATTCCTTCTATAAAAATTGATGTGAAATACCCCAAAGTGGTAGCTTAAACATCTCTAATCAATAATCCCTGATTTCACTTGTGTTCTCAGATATTGCCCCAACATTTACTCAGCGTCCAGTGAATACCACCGTTACAGATGGAATGACAGCAGTGCTCACCTGTGAAGTTTCAGGAGCTCCAAAACCTGCTATCACATGGAAAAGAGGTATGTGTTTGTATTTGTATTGAGACTAAACCTTGTTGAGATATATTCCACATAAATATGGCCATCTTAGATTGTAAACCTCTCAGGAAATGGTCCTCTTCATTGACTCACTTTCTGCTTCCTCTAAGCATCTCATAGTTTGGACAAGGTAACTTTAAATTACTAATGAGTGTTGACATTGGGCAGCCTATTTTTATACCTTGAGTTCTTTACCTTTTATTATAGGGCGAGGGGGTAGAAGTGGGGAAGAGGAATAGTAGTCTGGAAATGGGTCTGGCTGTGATTTCATCAGAATAGAGAACCTAAGTGGTAGAAACTTTCTGTGCTGATACAGATCAGAAACATCTCTCTAACTTAAAGTTGTAGAGGATCTGGAAAACTGATATGTTAAATGATTAGTTCAGGGTTCCATACTTTATATATGATATGGACAGAATTTTAACTCAGGCCTTTCTGATTTTCAGGCCCACCTTCTACCTACTAAGCCATATTGTATCTTCATAAAAGAAAAAAAAACTATATATAAGAACCCTCCCAACAACAATGCTCTAAGATTCTGTGAAGTCAGAGGAACTTTTTTCTCATACATTTAAAATTGTTATATATATATATATATATACATATATAATATGTATGTATGTGTGTGTATGTGAGTGTGTGTGTGTATGTATTTACATAAGGAAAGAAAAAATTGTTTATGTAATATACATATATATATACATATATATATGTGTGTGTGGAGAAAAGGGGAGGTATATATTTATTAATTTGTTTATTTAGTCACATCTACTTACTAATTCTTTTTGTCATTTGTTCATTTGTGAGAGGAGGGGGCAGAGAAGGGAAAAGAAAGGAAAAGGAAGGGAAAAGCACTAAACTATAGCAAATGGAGGGCTAAAATGAGTCAGGAAATCCTGAGCTCAGCTTATAGGACTGAATAACATGGGCAGAATTTGTTTAATCTCCCACTCCCCCAAACAACTCTCTAAGACCACAAGTTACAGAGAAGTTGCAAATATATATCAATAAAGGTTATGAAAGTGGGACTATCTCTTAAAATGAAACATTTGTCTCACCATAAATATTTCTTTCCCATTTGAGTATGTGTATGCAAAAGAAAGAGATAGTGAATATATCTACTGTAAGATTGTTTTGATCCTTATTACTGTCAATTGTGTTAAATCTACTTTTCTGTGTAAAGATTATTGTGATAAAGTAAGGTTTACCTTGTGTGCTAAATAATATAATTTTGACAATAAAACTGTTTATTGATCACTTCTTGTGAATTCAAGGAATTATTTGTACTTGATCAATAAGTCTTTTTTGATTGATTCAATGATTTGCCTACCATAGGAAGTGCTCAATAAATACTTGTTAAATTGAATGAATGACCGACTATGGATTAACTAATAATGTCTGTTGAGCTATGTATGAGTATAGTTCAGACACCTTTGGCAGCTACATTCTTTCAAACTCCACTTTTAGAGGGACAACCATTTGGAAACTGTGGATTAATAACTAGTGTATTATGGACAAGGTTGACAAGGTTTAGTTTTGGACAAGCCTTAATGAGGCTTGAAAATCTAGGATTCCTGTATTTTAAATTTGTATACTGTAATGAAAGCAGCACACCTTCTTTTAGTTCTTTACTGACTAATAGTAGTTGAGTCATTCAGTAAATACTGCATTTGGTAAGAATATTTAGAGTAATATATTAAATTCCTAAGTTAAATTTTTAGTGGCTGGAAAGAGTTACTAAAACTTCTAAAGGTGTGTTTAACTTACTTTTTACCATAAGAGACTCTGACTCAGTCAATTTAAATATACCCTGGAGCATACTAGTAACTTTTCACCAAATCTAGATATCTTTTCAGCTTGAAAAGATCTCTTTTCAGAGACTTGATGACTCTATGAATTTTGCTACAATAAATGTTACTATATTTTAGAAGTGTAGTGGCTGACTTATTCTCATTCTTTTCTCTGTCATTTTTCAGGGAAACAGATTTTGGCCAGTGGCTCTGTTCAGATTCCTAGATTTATTCTTCTTGAGTCTGGAGGCCTGCAGATAACCCCAGTCTTTCTCCAGGATGCTGGCAACTACACATGCTATGCAGTCAACTCTGAAGGATCTCTAAATGCATTTGCCATGCTGACTGTGTGGAGTATGGATAACACTTTATTTTAAATCTTCCATTAATCACAGCTTAATCAAGGAAATATGATTATGCCCTTGGCCTTTCTCATTTAATTAAAAGAAAATGGTTATTTTTACTTATTTACTAAATTTCATTAAGTAATTACCTTATTTTTAGATACTAAAAATAGAATTTATTTATTTAAAAATTTAATAAAACAACTATGGAGAAGGAATTTTATCCACTGTCACACCAACACACAAAATTGACTTGTTGGCTAATCTTAAAGCAATAGTCAGTCACCTAAGAAAACTAAATTAAGACTTAAAATACCTAAAAATACCTATAAAATACTTTTGGAATGTAGCAAAATAATGAAGCTGTTCTTGTTTATTGATTCTAAGCCAAAACCCAGCTCCCTATAATTATTATAAGAGCACTCATCTTCAGCTCTTGCCTGTCCTTATTGTCTCTTCTGAAACTCAAAATAATTTTAGTTCTACAAGAGAAAGAATATATGTAACCCAAAATCATTCCATTGTTTAGACTAGATATTTTATACATTGTATCTATACTTCATTTTGGCCTATACTCCAGGCACATATACTCCAA
Source organism: Myrmecobius fasciatus (assembly GCA_023553655.1). Lineage (NCBI taxonomy): Eukaryota > Metazoa > Chordata > Mammalia > Dasyuromorphia > Myrmecobiidae > Myrmecobius > Myrmecobius fasciatus. The sequence goes on along the minus strand of JAJPUD010000688.1, from coordinate 569,031 downwards.
AAATTCCTTTTGTAATAGAAAATAAGACAGATCAACTCACATTGTTATTATTATTATTTTTGGTACCAATAGCTACATTGTTCAAATGACTTATAATATGCATGAACAGAGCACTGGATTTCAAATTAGAAAACCTGGATCCCAAATCTGTGCATTATCTCAGGCCAATTATTTAATGTCTTAGAGTCTCAGTCTTCTCACTTATAAAATGAGATTGAACTACATGATCACTAAGGTCCCTTTCATTTTTTTTCTATGATTATATAAATATTTTTAAAACTCTAACTACAATTCAGTTTTTTAAAGAAATGGATTAATTTCACATTGGTTTGTCTTACTTTCTGACTTATTTAGCAGTCACTTAAAAAAATAGGCATTACATTTTGTGTGAAGCTTGTTTGACTGCTACTATGCTTTTCCACTTTGCAAATGCTATATAAGTATTTAGTGGAATAAAATTTCTCAAAATCAAATTCCAACTTTCTCCCTGGGACCTCCATACTGCTTAATTGGCTTATTCTTCATAAATCATTTCTTCCTTTTCTTGAATAGTTATTCCACATATTCATCTCTAACCCACATTCTATTCCTTATGAAAGTTAAATTGTAGAGGTAGTAGGACATCTTGACTAAAGAATTGACCTTAGAATCTAAAAGACTTGGTTCTAAGCCCCCCACCTCTGCCTCTGAGTTATTATCCTGAACAAGTCATTTAACCCCTTTAAAAACAAAAAGGTAAGGAACAGCTAGGTGGTACAGTGGATAGAGCACCAGCCCTGAAGTCGGGAGGATGTGAGTTCAAATCTGGTCTCAGACACTTAACATTCCGTATGTGTGTGACCCTGGGCAAGTTACTTAACTTCAACTGCCTAAGCAAATTTAAAAAAAAAAAAAAAAAGGTAAAGCTGGAACCATGGAATTCTCATAAAGAACTAATCAGGAGTTTTACTCATACTATTCAGATTTCTTTGTGAGATTCGGCATTATGTCCCTATATATATATACATATATATTAAAATTTATATCATATATATATATTTTATATGAACATTAGGTATTATGGGTGTCCTCCTATAGAAAATACAATTTAAAATAACAAGAATTAAAAAAAAAATAATTGAATTATGCTGGAAGGGACCCCAAAAGCCATCCAATCCAGTTTCCTCATTTATATAAAATGAAGAAACTAAGAGCTAAAGGGTTCAATGGTCATGGTCATGCAGATTATAAATGTTACAGGTAGGATTTGAATCTAGATTTTCCTAACTTCAAAGCCAAAACTCTGTCCACTACAATATATAGGCTTGCACTTGACAGTATAGTTAGATTAATACATTTCCATAGGATTTTTAACACAGAGATGCTAATGTATAAAGGACCAAGATTAATTTGCTATGATCTATTCCTTTTTTACTTATGCATGCAACTTACTTTAATGTGGTATTGTTAGCACTCTCAGGTCTCTTCAAATTTTAAAATTGATTAGTTCTATGATTTAATTCTATGAACTTTCATTTACTAAGAACATTCTAAGATCTCCCATTTATTGGTTTTTTTTCTTTTTCTTTTTGCCAATGTAGGTCAGAACCTACAACTCTTAATGACAGATAACCAACTTATTGCTCCCCAAAGGTGAAAACCCTCAAACTCTTAATTTTGTCTGATTTGTGACTTGTGTTTCTTTTAGATCGTACTTTTATTGTCTATCCTCCTGAGGATCGAATTGTTATTAAGGGAACTACAGCCACTCTACACTGTGGAGCAATTCACGATCCTAGAATTCCTATCAGGTTAGTATAGTAAACTGCTCTTGAGGTTTATTTGTGTTTGTGTGGTTGTTTGCATATTGTTTCTTAATATTCTGTGGGCATATAAAATTAAGTCATTAGATGAAGAGGAACTTTAGGAACCTCAATCATAGTTGTAGACCCATGATTGCTGTATCTTAAGGTTGTAAGCTGTATCATTAATCACCCAAATCCCATTTTCTTCTTCAGCCTTATGTATTATTTACAGTGAGCTATGTTCCACTTCATGACTTCAATACAGCTTTTCATGATTTTGCTGCCAAGGTTAATACACTATCTGCAAAACGGACTTGTCAGAGGCTGATAGTTAATGAGAGAAAAATCCAGAGGGATAGAACAGGATTTCAGAAATGTTTACTCTGGGACTAGGGAATGCCCAGGAAGAGTCTCCTTGTACTCCCAGGAATATTTCATAGCAAAATGAGGGAAGAAAAGGTCTGAAAAGTTGGAAGGAAGAAAATCATAGCCCTCTAATGAATTTATAACAAAAGATATTTTAAAACTTCAACTGAATGACTTGAAGCTTGAATCAAGGCAGAGGGAGTTTTTCATCTTTCTTTGAATTCACACTGGAATTATGATGACTAAAAATTTGATGATCTTGGTGAAAAAAGTCCAATGATTAAAACAGATAGTTACCCTAGAAAGCTTTTCTCCACTATGAGCAATTACTTGTATAATTCTGAAAAGTGAAAGCAAAGCTTCATATGGTTTTATGTTATTGGGACACCTTTGATGTAATTTCCAAAAATTATTATGAAATCTTTTTTTTCCAATCTGACCTTCAAAAAAGTATCTGACAATAGCTGGCAGGTCTATAGCACTTTGTGGATCCCCATACACTTTACATACATTATCCTATTTCCTCTTCATAACAATACTGCTAGATAAGTTGTCGTCCCCATTTTACAGATGAAGAAATCAAAGCTGAGACAGCCCAAGTAACTTTTCTATGGCCATGAAAGTTCCTTATTTTAAGTCCTTCACCCCATCCATGTTGCTTTCCACAAAGACTGAATGTCCCATCAAGTGTGGAATGACTAAGCAAGTTATGGTATTTGAATGTGATGTGTGATGTCAAAAATGATGAAGGGGATGTTATCTGAAAAACTTGGGAAGACATGAACTGATACAAAGTAAAGTAAGAACTAGGAGAATAATTTACATAGTAACAAAGTTACAAAGATAATCAATTGTGAAGGATTTAGTAAGTGATAACATATAGTAATCCACCACAGTTCCAAAGGACTCATAATGAAAAATGCTATCCACCTCTAGAGACAAAACTGATTCAGAGCGCAGATTAAAGCATATTTTTATGAATATAGCTAATGTAAAAATGTTTTGTATGACTTCATTTGCATAATGTTTATTATATTTCTTGTCTTTTCAATGGGTGAGGGAGAAGATAGAAAATTTAGAACTGGAAAAAATGAAATTGATTTTTTTTCTTTTTCTTTTTTTTTAAAAGAAGGACTGAGTGGCCATATCCCTGTGAATAGTATATTAGTGTGCTGAACAGGCAATTTTCAAAGTAGGAAATCCAAGCTATCAATAATCATATGAAAAAAAATCTCCAAATCACCAATAATTAGAGAAGCAAAAATTGAAGTAACATTGAAGTTCAATCCCACACTCATCAGATTGTCAAAGTTGGCTCCCAAAGAAGAACATGACAATTGTTCAAGGAGCTACAAGAAAATACACTATGATGAGTGGATCTCTGAAGTGGTCCAGACATTTTAGAAAGCAATTTGGAACTGTGTTCAAAAGTTACTTAAAAGCATACATACCTTTGAACTTAGTAATACTTCCCAAATACTTCCCAAAAGAAATCAAAGAACATTGAAAAGGTCATTTACATAGAAAAATCTTTTTAGCAGCTATTTTTGTAGTGTCAAAGAACTGTCATTGTAGAATTACACAAATTATAATATGTGAATGTAATAGAATACTAGTGTGCTGTAAGAAATGATCCTTTCAGAGAGGAAAAGGAGGATACTAGTGTGCTGCAAGAAAGGATCACTTCAGAGAAACCAGGGAAGACTTGAGTGAAGTGAGAAGAACCAGGAAAACAATTTATACAATAACAGGATTATAAGAAAAACAACTTTGAGAGATTTAAGAGCTTTGATCATTGTGATAAGCAAATTTGATTCCAGAGGATTAATGGAGTATGCTGCTCACCTCATGACACATAGACTCTGGGTGCAGAATAAGACAGATTTTTGGACTTAGCCAATACAGGGATTTATCTTGTGCAAATTTGTAAGAAAAGTTTTCTTTTTATTTCTTTTTTTTTTCCAATGAGGGGAGATTGGAGAGAAAGGAGAACAAATAATTGAAAAAAGTACATTAAAAAAAAAGAAATGAAGATAGGCAACAACTTGGCAGCTTATATAATTTTAGACAATTATCTGGAGTACTTAAATACTGAATGACTTGTCCATGTCATAACTAAGACTTGAATCTTGGTCTTCTTGACTTCTAAGCTGGTCTTCTATATACTGTCACATTTTCTCTTACTGTAAGTAGTAAAATGAATGAAGCCAAGATTCTATATTCTTCATTGCAATTAATTGCCCTTATCAAGTTGGAAAATGGCCAGATGGGATAACAGATTTTTCTGAACCAAAAATGTGAAGTATTTCCTTGACTTTTACATTTAAAGGAATAGTAACTTAAGAAGCTAGAGGAAAAAATGAGACAATTGAACAAATTTGACAAATATTTCTTGCCAGTCCATCTCCAGTTTTTTACAGCATGAACAATCTTACTATGAATTAAATTTAGATTTAAAATAGTTTAAAAATGGTGGAAACCATAAAAGGGAAAATGATAGGGAAGGGGAGAAGCTTAAAATTACCCTGTAGAAGCTGAGAGACTCCATTAGAAATGCACATCAGGAAAAGAAAAGGATTAAATTGTTTTAAGGTGTTTTTTGATGTGATTTCAGAAAGTAATAAAGATGGCTAAGTCTGTTTTTTCTGCTTGTCTGGAAGTTAGCAGAGAATTCCCTTTGATTTTCAGGACATTAAGGTGACTTTTTGGATGTGATTAAATATACCCAGCTTGATCCTATGAATGAGAAGGGAGAAAATTAGCCATTTTGGGTATCCATTAATGTTTTCTTGCTACTGGTTTGCATTCTACCAGAGGAACTAATTTATTTGGATACCATAGTTACTGGTATAAGTGAAAGCTCCTTCCCAAAGGAGCAATTTACTCATTTCTTTCTGGTAGAATCAGGTATTATGTCTTAGGGTAATTTCAGATAAGTAGTTTTGTAAATGTCTAGACTCTGTGCACGTTAGAACTTTAAAGCATGGGGCATATTTTGGAAATCAAATCAATTAATTTTGAAAAGTAAAAACAGCACTTTCATCCCCTGTGGCAATGGTCCCTACACAGAGAGATCTGAAGACTGGACAGGTGCTTAATTGATTCTGTATTTGAAAAGAAAATGTGCTAAAATTGCCATAGATAAAGATTAGAAGAGAAGGAAATGTAATTTTAAAGACAATTTGCTATAATGGTTAGATTTTAAGGAAAGCAGGTTTAGGAGATGTGATTTTTTTTCTCCAAAACTTATATAGCTCTATTTGGGGGATTTTTTTCTTCTAATTATCTATGATACTTGCCTAAATATTAATGTGCTTTTTTAAGAAGCCATTCCAGGTTAGATCAGTTGAATTATATTTTTACACTTTGGAGGGCCTGGTTGCTCAAATAACTTTTCTAAACTTCTGATTCTGAAGTAGAAGACTACCTACATACAATTTACTTTCTGTGTTCTCAGTTTTGTAATTTAGTTTGGGGCATTTTTGTTTTGTTTGCTTATTCATTTTTTTTGTTTTTGTCCTTTATAATTTTTGAATTTATTTTGGTAATTTATGGTAATAATTGTAAGAACAGTTCCTACTTTTTACTCAGTCTTTTCAACTACTGTTCCATGGTTAGTTCCTTGACCTAATTAACATTTTGAAACATTTTCATTCACAGATATGTTTGGAAGAAGGACAACATCATTATAAATACAGCTACAAGTTCTAGAATTGTGGTAGAAAAAGATGGTTCCCTTCTCATTAGTCAGACGTGGTCAGGTGACATTGGTGACTACACCTGCGAGGTTATTTCTGAAGGAGGGAATGATTCAAAAATAGCTCGATTGGAAGTAATGTGAGTGTTGTATCTATTAAGTTTTGTTAAATATTATCTAATGATATCAATGTTACATGTGATGTTGTTATTTTGAATAGTTAATTTCATACTTCTCCACATGTGAATTGCCAAACCTTGGTGTTTTTTTTTTAACCTTCACAATGTTTCTCTCATTAGACCCCTTGTTTCTACTCATAGAGTTAGTAGATTATTTCAATAGCCTCCTAATGGGTATCCATGCCTCTGCCTTGTCTGTCACTACATCAGCCTATCTTATGTATCACTGCCAAAATAATATACTGAATTGCAAATCTGACTAAGTGACTCTATGACAAAATCAACTTCTGTGGTTGCCTAGCATGAGAGACAGAGACACACAGACTGACAGCAGACCAATAAAGCATTTATTGAGAGTTTGCTATGTGCCAGATACAAGGCTGAATGCTGGGAAATACAGATACAAGGAAAAAAGTCAATCCCTACTCTCAAGGAGCTTACATTCTAGGGTAAAGATAAAGCTTGAGCAGGAGTTCAAGGAAATGGAAGGGTCTGAAGGAGGAGGGGAATGTAATGTTAAAGTCCAGAGAGTTAAAAGTAGAACTAGGAGAGAGGTGAGACTGATGGCCTGGAGACTTCTTTAAATGGTAGCTCCATATAGGAATTCAATAATTAGAGGAAGGAGCCACAGAAATATTTGGTGGACTCTCCGGGTTGAGAAGGCTGCTGAGGGCAGAGGTAGAAAATAAGATAAATTAAAAAATAAACATATATATACATGTATGTGTGTCTGTATTATATTATGTATTTATACACTTGCACGCACGCGCACACACACACACACACACACACACACACATGTATAGAGAGATATAGGGATAGAATCCTGTGTTTAGGTTTTAAAGCCTCATAAAAACCTGGCTCCGACTTATCTTTTCAGTCCCATTATCCAGTCAAACTGGCCTTATCTCTGTTCATCACATTTTTATCTCTCTTGTCTGTGTCTTTGCACTGGACACCTCAAGTGCCACTAATTAGTAATAAATAGTTTGTTATTATTCAGTCTGTTCAACTCCTTGTGACCCTGTGGACTATAACACACCAATACTTTCCAGGGGTTCTCTCTTACTATTTCCTCCTTTAGATTAAAGAAAACAGAACTTAAATAAACTGTTCAAATTCACACAGCTAGTGAATGTTAGAGGCCTTCCTGACTCCAGGCTCAGTGCTCTATCCATTGGGCCACTCAGCTTTACCTTAATCAGTAATAGAGCCTCCTTCATAGAATTCCTCTCCTGCTTTATGATGCAGGTCAAATATCCCCTTTATGAATCTTTTCATGATCTCCTAATGCTAGTATGTTGCCACAAAAAAGTAATATATACATATATAACATGAGAGAATATATTGTATAAATAGCTAATATTTGTTTCATTCTTGGTATTTGTATCCCCAGATCATTGTAAAATGCTTGGCATATATGGGGACCTAATATGTACTTGAGAGATAGGTTGAATTATAGTGTCCTGGATTAGCATTCACAGTCCATCAAAAGGGCTCTTAAGCAATTTAAAGAAATGACTGAAAAGTTTCACCACTAGATTAGTTGAATTGTTTATTGATTACTAATCTATTGATCAATATGTTCTTGTTAGTTCTCACCTTCCCCTTTTCTTTCACCTTAAACTTCTATTTCTATGGTATAAAGTATATACTATAGAACTGGATATAAATGCCCAGCACAGCCCTTTATTCTTCTGTCCTTTATTCATTTATTAGCTTTTTTTTTCTAAACTGTACCCTCCTAGGAATTGCTTCAGGGCACAAGTACAAAATTAAAACATGAAAATAGATGAAGCATAGCATGGCAGCAATTAGGACAGCAGTAAACAAAATTGCATATTATAAACTATCACCTCTCAATTTTTTAAATGCCACCCCATTAAGAAAAGCCATTGTAGAAAGACAAGTCTTACTGGACTCTGCTGTGTCTCAAATCAGAAAGGAATTTCATACAGAAGGATCTTACAATAAAAAAACAACTTCTTTTCTCATCAAGGTGCATGTGAGAGATATACAGAGGTGTTACAGGAATCTCCCAGCTGCTCACCAGCATTCTAATAGTCATGACGATAGCAGCAATATTAACTGATACTTATGTCTAACTTCAGAATTAACAAAAAGCCTTATTAATAGTAACTCTGTTATTGATCAGTCGTTTTTCAGTCATGCCCAACTTTTGTGACCTCATTTGGGATTTTCTTGGCAGAGATATTGGAGGAGTTTGCCCTTTCCTTCTCCAGCTCATTTTACAGATGAGGAAACTGAGGTAAATGAAGTTAAGTGACTTGCTCGGGATTATAGAACTAGTCAGGGCGTCTGTTAAATTTAAACTCAGGAAGATGAGTCTTTCTGATTCCCAGGACTACGGGGCCACCTAGCTGCAATGAGGTAGGTGTTATAAGCATTTGTGTTCCCATTTTATAGATGAGAAAACTGAGGCTTAAGGAAATGAAATAATTTGATCATGCCTTATAACTAGTAGTAACATTAAGAACTCACATTTCTGTAGAATTTCAAGTCTATAAAACACATCTTCCTCATAGCAGCTATGAGAAATGCTGTATGAAATTAATATTTTCATCTTACAAGTAAATTGTATGATTTTGATCCTGATCCAGTGTTCCTGCACTGCCATTCTTCTGCACTAACTATTCACAAGACTGGGTTTTTTTTGTTGTTAAAAAAAAAAAACCCAACAACAACAACAACAACAACTACTGATTGTCTTTTTTCAAGGATAATATTAAAGTCTGTCTATCATTAATAGGAATTCTCAGATAAATGATCATGAAATCCCGTCTGTCCATTATGGAGCAACCCATGCCAAATCTCCCTCAGTGTGTG
>JAJPUD010000688.1:489425-547143 GCA_023553655.1 Myrmecobius fasciatus | reverse complement strand
TTTATGTGGATTAATTTTGAATCCTGCAACTTTGCCAAAGTTGTGAATTGTTTCTAGTAGTTTTTTAGTTGAATCTCTAGGGTTCTTTAAGTATACCATCATGTCATCTGCAAAGAGTGATAATTTGGGTTCTTCATTACCTACTCTGATTCCTTTTATCTCTTTTTCTTCTTTTATTGCTAAAGCTAACATTTCTAATACAATATTAAATAGTAATGGTGACAGTGGGCAGCCTTGTTTCACTCCTAATCTTATTGGGAATGGTTTTGGTTTGTCTCCATTACATATGGTGCTAGCTGATGGTTTTAAATAGATGCTACTAATCATTTTAAGGAAAAGTCCATTTATTCCTATACTCTCTAGTGTTTTTAATAGGAAAGGGTGTTGGATTTTGTCAAAGCCTGCCATCTTATTTACCCAAGTTATGTTTTCCCCTTTCCTTTCCTCTTTCTCCCTTCCCCCCTCCTCAGTACTTTGCTTTTGATGATCCCCTCTCCCAAACAATCCACCACCCTTTAGATCCCCTCCCCCTTTTTTAACTTCTTTCCCCTGATTTTTCTATTTTCCCTTCTAATAGTTTATCCCTTTCTTTTTCCTCCTTTCCCTCCCACTTCCCTCTAGCAACAGACAAGTTTCTATGTGAAATCAAGTGTCTGATATACACTTTTAGAGCCCAACCTGATGAGAGTAGGATTTACACAATGCTCATCTCCCTCCCCTCTTTCTCTCAATTGTATTAGGTTTTCTTTGCCTCTTCAAGAGATTTTACCTTGTTTTTACCTCCTTTTTTTAGATCTTATTTTACCACTTTTTCCCTCTTTTCCCCAGTATGACAACCTTTCCCCCTCTAGTTTTCTTTTTCATATTATCAAAGTAATATCTAGTTAATTATACCCCCAAACTTTAAGTATCCCCATAGTAGAAATAAATTTCTCAAGAGTCCTTTCCTTTTTACCTTTTTATGCTTCTCTTGAGTTCTGTGTTTGGAGGTGAAATTTTTTGTTCAGATCTGGTCTTTTCATTAGAAATAGGTGAAATTCACCTATATCATTGAAAGACCATCTTCTTCCCTGGAGGATAATGCTCATTCTAGCTGGATAGGTTATTCTTGGCTGTAATCCAAGTTTCTTTGCCTGTTGGAATATCTGGTTCCAGCCTCTTTGATCCTTCAGTGTGGAGGCTGACAGATCCTATGTGATTCTAATTATTGATCCTCGGTATTTGAATTGTTTCTTTCTAGCTGCTAGCAGAATCTTTTCCTTGGTGCGATAGTCCTGAAATTTAGCCACGATATTCCTTGGAGTTTTAATTTTGGGGTCCCTTTCAGGAGGTGATCGGTGAATTCTTTCAATGGTGATTTTGCCTTCTGATTCTACAATCTCAGGGCAGTTTTCTTTCAGGATTTCCTGGAAGATAGTGTTTAGATTCTTTTTTTGATCATGGCTTTCAGGAAGTCCAATAATCCTTAGATTGTCTCTCCTAGACCTATTTTCCAAGTCAGTTGTTTTTCCTAGGAGATATTTCATATTTTCTTCTAATTTTTCATTTTTTTTGTTTTAGTTTGACTGATTCTTGAAGTCTTATTGAGTCATTCACTTGCATTTGTTCAATTCTTATTTTTAAAGTGTTGTTTTCTTCAGTTACCTTTTTAAGCTCCTTTTGTAACTGGCAAATTTGTTCATTGCACCCTTTTTCCACTTCACTAATTTTATTTTTCAATAAATTGGTGTCTTTTTCATATCTCTTTTGCAGGGCATCATATCCTTCTTGCACTGATTACAATTTATTTTCCCATTTATCCTCCAGCTCTCTTATGAGGTTCTTTATGCAATCTTCCAGAAAGGCCTTTTGAAAAGGGGACCAGTGATGGTCCTTAATAACTTCCTTTGGAGTTTTGTCTAAAGGAACCTCAGGATCTGGGGTCCTCCCTTCTTTCTCTTGATAAAAGCTGTCTATGGTGTGAGCTCTCTTTTGCTTCTTCATTTTTTTTTAGACAGGGTGCATATCTCTTTAAGGTAGGGGAAAAAAAAGGTGGCTGAAACGGCGGCTGAAGATCTTTGCCCTGGGGCACTTCGGTGAATTAACTTAAGGTGCTGGGCCGGTGGGGGCTAGGACTAAGTCAGAATTACACCTTAAACAAGGCAAGTCTGCCAGAACACCTGCCCACAATCAGGGCAGAGTGTCCTGAGTGCCTCAGATAAACTCCAGGTGTTTGGAGTTTAGAGTTTGGATTTTCTGCCACAATGAGCTGAGTCCCACCCTTACTTCCGGCCTACACCCGAATCCACTGTTTATCCCTCTGTCTGAGTTTAACAAACCTGATATGAAGTTCTTCAGAAAGCAGTGTCCAAATATTTCTGGATTCGTTGACTTGAAGATCAGTTCAGAGGTTTATTTTATTGTTGGTTTGAGAGAAGATCGGAGGAGGACGCAGAGAGTCACATTTTCACTCTGCCATTTGGCTCCACCCCCCAGAAGTCCCCTTTCCCTATTTTTTCAAATACTTTATATAGTATTGGGATTAATTGTTCTTTGAATGTTTGGTAAAATTCACATGTAAATCCATCTGGCCCTGGAGATTTTTTCTTAGGGAGTTGATTAATAGCTTGTTTTATTTCTTTTTCCAAAATGGGGCTATTTAAATAATTTATTTCCACTTCTGTTAACCTAGGCAATCTATATTTTTGTAGATATTCCTCCATTTCATTTAGATTATCAAATTTGTTGCCATAAAGTTGGGCAAAGAAACTCCTAATTATTACTCTAATTTCCTCTTCATTGGAGGAAAGTTCTCCTTTATCATTTTTGAGACTAGCAATTTGATTTTCCTCTTTCCTTTTTCTAATCAAATTAACTAACAGCTTATCTATTTTGTTGTTTTTTTCATAAAACCAACTCTTAGTTTTCTTCATCAAATTCAATAGTTTTCTTATTTTCAATTTTATTAATCTCCCCTTTTATTTTCAGAATTTCCAATTTGGTATTTAATTGAGGGTTTTTAATTTTCTCCTTTTCTAGTTTTTTAAATTATAACCCTAATTCATTGATCTTCTCTTTCTCTATTTTATGCAAATAAGCATCTAGAGATATAAAGTTACCCCTTATAACCGCTTTGGCCGTATCCCACAAATTTTGGTATGTTGTCTCATTATTGTCGTTCTCCTGGATGAAATTATCGATTGTATCTATAATTTGCACTTTCACCCATTTATTCTTCAGGATTAAATTATTTAATTTCTAATTAACTTTTGGTCTATTTTCTCCTGGCCTTATATTACATGTGAGTTTTATTGCATCATGATCTGAAAAGGATGCATTTACTATTTCTGCTTTTCTGCATTTGATTTTGAGGTTTTTATGCCCTAACACATGATCAATTTTCGTATAAGTTCCACGAACCCCTGAGAAAAAAGTATATACTCCCTTCTATCACCATTCAATTTCCTCCAGAGATCTATCATACCTAACTTTTCTAGCCTTTTGTTTATTTCCCTAACTTCTTTCTTATTTATTTTGTGATTTGGTTTATCTAATTCTGAGAGAGCAAGGTTGAGATCCCCCACTAGTATAGTATTACTGTCTATTTCGCCTTGCATCTCTGTTAGTTTCTCCTCTAGGAATTTGGATGCTATACCACTTGGTGCATATATGTTTAGTATTGATACCACTTCATTGTCTATGGAAGCCTTTAGTAAAATGTAGTTTCCTTCCTCATCTCTTTTAATTAGATCTATTTTTGTTTTTACTTGATCCAAGATAAGGATTGCTACCCCTGTCTTTCTTTGTTCACCTGAAGCATAGAAGATTCTGCTCCAGCCCTTTACCTTCACTCTGTATCTCTATGTTTTAGATGTGTTTCTTGTAAACAACATATTGTAGGATTCTGGCTTTTAATCCAGTCTGCTACCCGCTTCCGTTTTATGGGAGAGTTCATCCTATTCACATTCACAGTTAAAATAACTCTATCTGTATTCCCTGCCATATTATTTACCCAGAGTTATGATTTTCTCTTCCCTTTCCCCTCTCTCCCTTCCCCCCTCCCCAGTACTTTATTTTTGGTGACCACCTCCCACCAATAGTTCTCCCCCCTTTTGAATCCCTCCCTCCCCTTTATACCTTTCCCCTAATCCTTCTATTAGTTTATCCCTTTCCTTTCCTCCTTTCTCTCCCACCTTCCCACAAGGAGGGCCAGGCCTTTCTTTGAAGCCAAATGTGTCTGATATATTCTCTTAGAGTCCAATCTAATGAGAGTAAGCTTTACACAATACTCATCACCCTCCCTTCTTTCCCTCAATTATATTAGATCTTCTATGTCTCTTTATGAGATTTTGCTTTATTTTACCTCCTTTATTTTTACTTTATTTTGCTTCCTTTCACCCCCCCCCTTTTTTCAGTATAGTATCCTTTCCACCTTTAATTTCCTTTCCATTATTATCAAAGAAAAATAGAATTATACCCCCATTCTTTAATGATACCTATAGTAGAAATATAGTTCTCAAGAGTTTTCCTTTTTACCTTTTTATGTATCTCTTGAGTTCTCTATTTGGAGATCAAATTTTTTGTTCAGATCAGGTCTTTTCATTAGAAATAGGTGAAATTCTCCTGTATCATTGAATGACCATCTTCTTCCCTGGAAGACGATACTCATTCTAGCTGGATAACTTATTCTTGGCTGTAATCCAAGTTCTTTTGCCTTTCAGAATACCTTTGATTCCAGGCCCTTCGATCCTTTAATGTGGAAACTGACAGATCTTGTGTAATTCTAATTACAGTTCTTCGATATTTGAACTGCTTCTTTTTAGCTGCTTGCAATATCCTTTCCTTGGTGCGATAGTCCTGAAATTTGGCCACGATATCCCTTGGGGTTTTAATTTTGGGGTCTCTTTCAGGAGGTGATCAGTGAATTCTTTCAATGCCAATTTTGCCTTGATTCTAAAACATCAGGGCAATTCTCTTTCATGATTTCCTGGAAGATAACATCAAGGTTCTTTTTTTCATTGTAGCTTTCAGGGAGTCCGATAATCCTTAGATTGTCTCTCCTGGATCTGTTTTCCAAGTCAGTTGTTTTTCGTAGGAGATATTTCATATTTTCTTCTATTTTTTCATTTTTTTGTTTTTGTTTGACTGATTCTTGAAGTCTTATTGAGTCATTCACTTGCATTTGTTCAATTCTTATTTTTAAAGTATTATTTCCTTCAGTTATCTTTTTAGCTCCTTTTGTAGCTGGCTAATTGAATTTCTTGATTCAATGCATTCTTTTTCCATTTTGCCAGTTTTATTTTTCAGTGAATTGTTGTCTTTTTCCAATTCACCAATTTTGTTTTTCAGTGAAATGTTGTCTTTTTCTAATTCGCCATTTTTATTTTCCAGTGAATTGGTGATTTTTTCCAATTCACCAATTTTGTTTTTCAGTGAATTGTTTTCTTTTTCCAATTCACCAGTCCTGTTTTCCAGTTTTTGATATCTCTGTTGTACTGATCTCAATTTATTTCCCCATTCTTCTTCTGGCTCTCTTTTGAGATTCTTTATGCAATCTTCCAGGTAAACTTTCTGAAAGGGAGACCAGCTTAAGTCCGCCTTTGTGGCTTCATCTGGGATTGTTTTCAGAATCTCAGGATCTGGGGACTGCTCTACTTTTTCTTCGTAGAAGCTGTCTATGGTGAGAGCTTTCTTCTGCTTCTTACTCATGGTTTTGAGCTGAGATATCAGTCACCAGCAAGGAATACTGCTGCAGTTTCAATTTGCCCTGGGGTAGTTTGCCGAGTTGACTTCCTGTCTGAGGCTGGTCGGGCTAGGTCTGCACTAGGACCACGTTTTCAGCTGCTCTCAATCCACCCTTTACCAAAGGCAAATCTGCCAAAGCACCTGCCCGCAGGCAGAGCAAAGTGGCCCAGGTGTCTCCCAGGGGCTTCCTGGGTGCCTAAAACCTGCCTCTGTCACAGCCTGACTTCCGACCTGGGCGCGCTGGTGTCTGATCATGGCCAGTGGACGATTCCCCTGAGACTAACCTCCGGAGTTTTTTCAAAGTAGATTGTTGATAGAAGTGCGTTGTAGTCCAAGTGTTCAGTGGAGCCCTCACTCCAAAACCAGTTTGGAGGCTCATTAGGTCTGGGTCTGAGGGAAGGTCTCAGGAGCTCACAGAGAATGCTGTCTGCAGTTCGCTATCTTGGCTGTGCCCCCGACTTACAATTTAAGATTTACTTTCCCAGCAACAATCCCATGAGAGAAGTAGTCTTCCCAATTTAGAGATGAGAAAACCAAGGATCAGAAAAGGTAAGTGACTTTCTCATCACAGAGGCAATAAGTATCAGAGTCAAGATGCACAGACAAGTCTCCTAGTTCAAAATTATAACTCTTTTTATTATGGCATACTACATCATAATATAGGATGATACTTCATTTTTCTGGCATTTTTGAGGAATAAGTTGTTTCACATTATTGAAGTTTACTACATTACATGCCAAAACTATTATTTTAATTATTTTGAACATGGACATTATATACTAAAATTCAGTACAGAATACCTGCTTTCTGAATTGCTAAAATTAAAAAAAAAATGTTGAATGCAGTTTTAACTTCTTGAATGGTTTTTTCACTCCATTTATTTCTTTTGTTCTGATCTCTACACTTTTTAAAAACAAGTACCTGGTCTCTACAATTAATTTTGCTTACATTATTTTGATGCTTATTTACTTAAGAGATTTCCCCCATTCCTTCCTTTTTATCTATTTATTTATTATCCCAATACTTGAATTACCTTAAATTGTTACTTAGACATTTAAATTTTGTTTTAAAATTCCTCCTCCACTTTTGAACCTTACTTTCCCCCAACCAGATAACTATGTGGTTCAAAATCTTGCCTCTGTCTCAAACTTTTAGTATAAGAAACATTTTTTAAGGTGCTCTTTTCCAAGGAGTTTTTCTTTAGTTTGTCCTCCTCTATAATTATATATCCTTCTTATCTATTCTGAAGTCTCTTCTCCTATTCATGATGTTGATATATAGATAAATAAATAGGTAGATGGATAGTGAACGTGTAAATTAGGGGTCTCTTCTGATCTTCCTCCTTGGCCCCAACCAACTTGAGTAACTTTCCATTTTGTTATCCCCTCCCCTTAAATATAGTGATTTACTTCTAGAGGAGTTGCCAAATTTGTTTTTTTTAATTTTTTTCCCTGTATTCCTAGTGTCTTGCCTTTTTTACTTTCTTACTCATCCTTTTGTTTCTACTCACCCCACCTTTTTCCCTGCTGTGGCCTGCTTTCTCTTGCACAACCTCTGAAGCTAGCATGCTCAACCTCTTCATTTGGGGACTATGAAAGCCCAGATGTTTCCCTGCCCTGAATAAATTCTGTGGGGAAAAGATTGTAATTAGGTTTTTAGTCCTCTTGTCCTAACTGGCTTTGTCCTGTCACATTTTCTACTCCCCTACCTCTCCTTGATAGTTCTGCTGTTTCTGTTACATTGTGGCAGAACAGAATCAATGTTTTCTTCTTCTTCTGAGATGCTGAAGTAGTTTGCAGATTGAGTCTCCCCGTTGGAAAAACTTGAGATCCTGAAATACAAATCTGGGAGGTCAATCAGGCTAGCCCTACCCTGCCAGGGGTATATTGGGGATAGGGTGTAAAAAGTTTAAGTATTTAATATTGCCAGTATTATTGCATTAGGTTTCTGCCTTCTATGTTACATCTATTATATTATGTATTCAACTTTAATTATTCCATATTTGGCACATATTTTCTTCATCTGAATGTTAGATTGAAGAAATATGAGAAATACACTTATTTCATCATCTTGGTAACATGTGACCAGATTATGTCTATAAACATCATTTTAAGTAGCTGATAATAGGAAGCGCGATTACAAAATAATCAAGCTGATTTCCATGTGTTATTTGTTCAATTAATTGGCAAATATTTATCAATTTTCAAACATCAATAGGTTGACAAACAAGTGTTCTTTTGTATATCATGTTTCTGTTTGGCGGTGTGGTGAAGCCTGTTTTAAAATTGACAAAATAAAATATATAAGACTACACAACAACCCAATTACATTGGCATATAGTTTCATATTATATATTTTTTAAATTACAGATTTTAGGTATAGGTCTCACTTCTGGTTAAGGATTATTTGTCTCTACATTAAATATCCACAAAATGCTGTGCTTTGGGGGTACATAGGATATCCTTTTCTAATATTTTTTTCTCTTTCCTGATTGTGGCACAATTTAACTTGTTTGCTAAAATTCTCCTGTTGGTAAAGAAATCAAATTAATCATAAGATCTCAGAGTTGGAAAGGAACTTGAAGACCATCTAATCCAACCAGTAACTGAGCAGAATTTTAGTCTCCAACTTCTGAGAAACCTTCCAAAGAAGTCTGTTAACTTTGACCAGAGTCCTAATTAATAATATTTTTTCTTACGTAGAACTTCTTTCTTTCTATTATTTTTACCCATTCCTCCCAGGTTATTTCTTATCTTCTAAGATTAAGCAGAATTTTGAATTTTTTTCTTATAATTGAACTTCAGGCACTTGATGTTGTTGGAAACAAAATCCTGAACCCCAAAAGGCACAGTAAATAAACAAACTCAAGATGTGTGAAGCAGTGTAAACTTTTATTATGTTCCTGTAGAAAGCAGGTGCCAAGCTGGAGAAGAGTTCATATACACTTTTCAGGAGCAAGATCAGCTTTTTTTATTCTTAACCCAGACTGCAAATCCCTCCCCCATCTTTCCATTGGCAGGGGAGATAAGGCCAACTTTTCTCGATCCTCCTATAACATACATCCCTTAATGACCCTTTTCCCATTATATGCATTGCATGATCATTAAAATGAGCCTTAGCTCCTTCTGGAGAAGAGAAATTAATATCTATGAAACATTTATGTATGTGTACTCTAGCTTAGCTCTGATATTTGTCTTTCTTTTAACTTTTTTTGAACTGCTCAACTAGTATTGTCCACTTTTACCTAGTTTAAACTGATTTCAGGAGTTCTCCTGCTCCCCTCTTCTGAACTATTTCTAGTTCCAGACTTCCTGTTTTCTTCCTCTATGGGAATATAACTATTTATTGTTCTCATAATAGCAAATATTGTATCCCTCCTATTATCTCTTATCCAGCTAAATATCTAAAGTTTCTCTAATTGATCTACTGTGACATAATCTAAAGCACTCCTCCAACATCCTGATGACTGCTCTTCATATGCACTTGAACTTGTTAATGCCCTTCCTAAAATGTAGTATTCAGATCTGAAAATCTTATTCCAAATATGATATGAACATATTTGGGGAGGGGTAATATGGGGCCCTTGGCATCATACTGTTGCCCCATTAATCTTGTAGGCTACCGGAATCTTTAGATCATTTCCAAAATCACTGTCACCTATCCAATCCTATCTCATACTTGCAAAATTAATTTGTTTGAACTAAAGGATTTTACATTTGTCCATTAAAATTTCATCTTATAATTTTGGATCCATTTTTTCTAGTTTATCTAAATCTTCTTGATTCCTAAGTCTGTAATCAATTGACTCTTCTTTCTAATTTAATGTTACTTTCATATTTATTAGGTATATCATCTTTTCCTTCTCAAATGGTTGGTAAAAATCATATTGTGACCAAATCTACTCTTGAAACCATTACATTAATATCAGCCCATTAATAACTAATTACTTTTGGGGTCTGAACATTCAAACAGTTCTGAATCAACTTAAATTTACTCACATTCCTTTATTTTGTCCAAAAGCATACCATAAGAGATATTTATCACCTATTTTTCTTAAGTCTATGTAAGGGTATCTATAATATTCCTATGATCTTACAGTCTAATAATCCTATTAAAGAGAAAACAAGTTTAATTTGGCATGATCCTATCCCAGAGTTAAAGGTTTGAAAAACAGAAATCTGTCACTCAGATGCTCACCACAGATGCCAGATGTTTAATAATTATAGGGAAAAAAAAGATTTACAGAGTTGGAAGTCATAACCGCCTACTTGTCCCACCATGGCCCTTGAATGCTGCTCTCTGGGATACAAAGCATATAGCTATGACCAGAAAAGGAATATTTTTAATCTTTCTAATCAGAGGCTAGGATTGAGTGATCTGCTTCTTCCTTTGGTGCTAACACCTATTATAGCTTCACTAGAGGAAAAAGTGTCCATAGAAATACTACACCTAGTTCAATTTGCTTGTTTTATTTATTGCAAGGCAATCAGAATTAAATGACTTGCCCAAGGTCACAAAGCTAATAAGTGTCAAGTGTCTAAGGCCAAATTTGAACTGAGGTCCTCCTGACTACAGGGCCAATGCTTTAGCCATGATACCACCCAGCTGCCTCCATGGTGCTTATTGCACTAGTAATTCCTCAGTGTCTTAGGCGGGTAAGAAGAAAGCATTTCTTTCCTGCTTTTAGTCAAGTAGGAACATACAAAATTCAGTAATATTATTATTTTTAAATGATAGGATATACATATAATAAGATATATTATAATATGAAATTAACTCTATATAGTATTTTTAACAAAATATGTACTATAGATAGTAATAGATAGAATACAAAACTAAATAGAGAATAGCAAATACATATACATAAAAGGATATGGAAATCAGTCATTGTTACAAAATAGGATGCAGGAGAAAGAATACAGATTGTATTTCAAGCAAAGATTAAGTAGTCACTTCTTGACAAGCAGAGACACCAGTAGATCTTTTCATGACCTAAGTACGTGATTTTGCTCCAATGAAAGAGAGTATATTCCACTTTGAGTATATAATTGAGTATATAATTTTCAGAGTATATTCTAAATTAAGCCATTTGCCTTTCTCTATTGCTTTCCTATTGTTCACAAATTTAATTTCAATCATCTTGATTGAATACACATTTATTAAGCACCTCCTGTGTTCAAAGTTCTATTCTTGACACTGAGGATACAAAATTAAAAACAAAATAGCTCCTGCCCTCATAAAACCTATATTCTACTACATTATGGACCACCATCTGTAAATATGAGGTAATTTGAGAATGGAGAGAGCCTAATAATTGGGAGGAGCAGGACAAAAATGGAAGGCTTCATGAAAGAGTTTATAACTTTGCTGAGCAATGATGGTTTCTGACAGATGAAGGTGAGGAGACAGTCTATCCTAAGAGGGGCAGTTAGCTTCTAGGACTCCCTGGAGATGGAAGATAATATGTGAAGTTCAAACAGCAAGCAGCAGCCAGTTTGGCTTAGATATAGAGTATGTAAAAGGAGTTAATGTGCAATAAGTTGGAAGTGTTGATAGGATCTGTATTGTAGAGGGTCTTAAATGTCAGACAGTGAAGTTTTTATTTTATACCATGGGTTTTAATTTATCTTTCTTTGAACCACTTGAAATTATCTCTTTAAAAATCTCAGATTTGTTTCAGACTGTTTCCTGCCTTCTTTATCATGTATTTTAAAATGGAATAGCCACTTTCCTCCCAGGGTTTCCATCATTATTAATTCAGAAACTATTTCCTCATTAATCGAAATTGTGTCCACAATAGCAATTCTCTGTCACTTCCTCCCCCTTTTGAAGAATAGTCCATTTGTATAAGGGTCTTTCCAATGAACAAAGCTCTTGGCCTCTTAAGCATATATTCCAGATAATCAAACTTGCCAGGTAAATGATTTTTGAGTGGATAGGCATTACTACATAGACTATAAATTATTTTCTTAAATTAGGAATCCCATCAATGAAATCACAGTTCTAATCCAAATTATGCCTTTTCTTACACTGAAACAACAAATTATCTTAAATCTTATTGAGCTTCATGTGTAAGAATTCAATAAATTTATGACCTTATTGAAATAAATAAGAATTATTTATTTAACCATCTCTGCCAAAAAATCAGATTCATAACAAAATAAAGATAATAACTATTATGGCATAACAGTATATTTTATATAATAAATATATTGATAATCATTATTGTTGTTATAACTAGTATATTAATAATGCTTTTAGATTTTCAAAGGACTTTACAAATATTATCCATCTTATCCTCACAACAACCTTATTACAATTATAGAAAATCAGCATATTTTTTAATCTTTTGCTGCAAATAAAGGGAATGATTTTAAGGTTCCTTACAATGTTTTGGTACAGACTTATGGTCTGTGTTGTAGTGCTTGAATACTGGTCCCAGTTTTCTTTTATAGGTAGATGGGAGAAGATTAAAAATATGTTTTTGGAACAGAGCATGGTTAATACCTCCCCAGGGAAAGATCTTATTTCAGATTCTAAAAAGCAGATGGGAGGCCAACCTTGGTATCCCATGAGCTGTTTCAATTTCAGGAAGGCATTGAGCATACCACTAATTAAGGAGTATGACAGTATAGATGAGAGTCCTTTCCTTTCTATCCCAGTCTTTATCATTGCATCTCCAAGAATTTATTTGATATTATTTTGTATTTATTTTTGTAATTTGATATTATTATCAACAACAATAATAATACTTTATAGTTTACAGAAAGCTGTCTAATAAAGGTTCTAAAACTCCTACTTAGAATTCACTTTCACTTAACCAAATCTTATTCTTCCTTCAAGGTCTACTTCAATCCTATCTTCTTCATAAAATCCTAGATGACTACTTCATCCCCTGTCTCCAAATCCCTTTAGCACTGTATGTCAGCCTTAGATCATAAACTACTTTGAATTGCTTTTTCATGTTTGTACATCTTGTCATCTAGTTTGGACTATTGATTTCTACAGGGCAGAGATCATACCTCAAATTTGTTTTGAGTTGGTGGAAAAGAAGGGTATTTCAGGGTAGTATTTATAAAATTTGGTTCCAGAAAGAGCTCTAGAAAGCCTACCTAGAATTCTTAACTCTTCCCACCTATCCAAATCCCTTTAAAGATCTACCTCAAACCTAATTTATTAACTTTTATAATACCCAACATAGTACTGTGTATAGGGGAAATGCTAGGGTAATTTTCAAAATAAGTTTATGCACATTTATCCATTCAGTAAACAGGTTGAAACAGCTACTGTGTATGAGATATAATCCCTGATTGAATGAATGGATGAATAAATGAATGAAGGAATGTCATTGAACTCATTCAAAAAGTATTTCTTGAATACTTCTACTATGTGAAGTACTAGAGGAATAAAGAAACATTAACAAACTGTGCATGTTGCCTATGAAAACTTACATGAGAAAAGTGCTGTTAAAGATATCTAAAATTTATATGATTAAAAATAACATGAACCAATTATGTACTAAGAGTGAGAAACAGTAGACAGCCCAAATAATGCACTGGCACTTCAGAAACATTAAATTAACAAAGTATGTATTGTATAGATTCTGTACAAAAAAATTTATGGGAAAATGTGGGCAAGAATCACACATGATCAGAATACACAGAGAGTTTGCAGCAGAATCTTAGAAGGAGAACCTATCATTCCTAGAAAATTTCAAACTACAAAAATAATGAGATAATCCCTCTTGAATTGCTTTTCAAACAAAACATTAATGTGTTTGTTAATCCAAATTATTTCTATTCTTTCTTAAGAGGACATTTTTTCATTTGCCATTCCCCACCCCGGCCATTTTTAAAGGCTTATTGAAATGATCAATTTTTTAGACTTACACACATGATTATACATTTCTGTCAAGCATTTAGGTCTCAAAATATTATCCATTTCTTCATAATGAGGATACTACATGGTAAAGGAAACTGGGACTATATAATTTACTTGGTCAGCTTCTTTAGGAAATGCAGACACAGTAACCCAGAACATTTATTAACTGCTAGTTTCTTCAAATTGATGTTCATGGTGTCAACAAGTTGCATAGCTTAAGGGAAGTTCTTATTCAATATATATTTATCATGATATATATATATATACACATATATATATATATTCTTCATTTCTAATTTGGGTTCAGCTGTTACTACTTCAGTAATTTTAATTTTGTTATATTGAAGGTGAGACCGATTTATATTGGAAAATAATAGAAAATCCAATACAGGAGAAGTAGAGTAAATATTTTTATCCTAGCATGTTCTTTACCTTGGGCTTAATCAGAAATCTAAGGGAAATTAGATTACTGAAGTGCTCAAATAGAAATGAGGCTTTTTTCTGGTTTAAAAACAATTCATGATTAAAGGAAAAAAACAAGAAGGTAGCTCAACCTGAATTTTTTATTATTATTATATTAAATTTTCAGTCCATAGTAGAATACCATGTAAGTAATATACATAGGTTAGATAATTTTGTGTTTCTTAGGTAGCTTTAACCATGTAGCAGTTTAGTAAATTTAAAAGGATAATGAGTATATTTTTAATTAAGGAATCAAGTGTAATTATGGCTTCTTGCTCTGACCTGTGTGGGTCTGCAGTAATTGATGTCTGGGAAAGAATCAAAAACTGGATAATAAATGAAATGGGTCAGGCTCAGATAACCCCTTCAACTTTCACTGCTGGAGAACATTTAGATAAGATGCAGCAACACAGAACAGTCATATTCCAGAGTCTTGCTCCCACATTTTTAAAATGTAAAGGCTAAAAACTAGACTTGGACTGGTTGTGATTTTTGTCCTGATTGTAATTTGGGGGCTTGCAAGTCCAGTGGCTAATGAAAAGTGTACAGTTGGGGTTTGCCACCCATTTTCCAGTAAATCCAAGGGAAAGTCTTTCCCAAGAGCAACACTTATTCTTAGAATTTGTGCATTTTAATTATACTTCAGGTTTATAGCATTTCTCACGAGTTTACTATTTTAGCCAGCATTTTAACTATATTTTCTATTTGAATCCTCCCCTCCGAATCTCCATTATCCAAAAGAAAAGAATCATCCAATAACAGCATAACCTCTCATTTGTCAATGAATCTAACAACTCTGTTACTTAAGAATAAATACGGTAATTTTAATGAGAACTCTATATGGTTATGTCATGTTTTCTGCTTGTCTGAGTATGAAAAATTTTGCATTAAATCATATCTCCCTTTTTTGCTTTGTGTATATGGTTTACTATTGTTGTATTACTAAAATCTTGGTGTAAAGAACATTGACTAGATAATTAATTTTTAAAAATACTATTGGAATTTTTCTACATTTATTGACTTTTTCTACATTAAGTAAAAATAACATTAGATGTTTGATTGCCTGCTTTAGGAACTTCAATACCAATTTTATCTTTTAAGTAACATAAAATTGTGAATAATGCAGTTTATGAAAAGGGACATTTCTTTTTCTTAGGCAATTGAGGTTAAGTGACTTGCCCAAGGCCCCACAGCTAGGGAATGTTAAGTGTCTGAGACCAGATTTGAACTCAGATCCTCCTGACTTCAGGGCTGGTGCTTTATCCACTACGCCACCTAGCTGCCCTGAAAAGGGACATTTCTTTTTGGACAAAGTATCATACCTTTGTGGACACTGTTTATTTCAGTGTGACATATTAGGTCTATCTAAGCTAAGCTGGTAAATAAACAATTCATTGCTTCTGATGTGTTTGTGTGTTTCTTTTCTTTCATTTTTAAAGTGAACTGCCCCATTCACCTCAAAACCTCCTGGCTAGCCTGAATTCTTCCCACAGCCGCACTGTGATGCTCTCCTGGGTTCGACCCTTTGATGGAAACAGTCCTGTGCTTTATTACATCGTGGAGCTGTCTGAGAACAGTAAGTAGAGGAAACAATAGCCATCTTGGAAAATGAGCCAAATTCTTTTGGGGCTTTTAAAATTCTTAACCTTTACCACAGACTTTAGACTCAGGAACAAGGGAGTGATATTACTTTCCTTGATGGTCTCTAAACTGAAAGATACCTGTTGCTTAAGGAAAGGTAAAAAGAGATCACAATATCTGTAAAAGGAAATAGAAAAAATAGGCACAGGAAAAAACAAAAGCCAGAAATTGGGTAGAATTGAGGCCCAGCAGGATTGCCATTCATCCAGTTCTGTTTTTTTCCTCAACAAAAACTCCTGGCATGAATAAAAACCATGAAAAGAAAAAGGAAAAATAAATAATACCATGGCCCTGAGGCATGTCTCTGGATAATGAGAGCTATTGAAGAGTTTTCCTGTACATATTCTATTCCTCTTGTAAGGCCAGTAGAATTAGCAAGGAGACAAAGAGAGTATTGCTAAAGGTTGAAACTATTCATTAAAATAACCCTCTTGTGGAGATGTGGGGAGATTTTTGTAGATTTTATTTATCTGTGCAATTCATGACTACAATTACCATGAATAAAGAGAGTGCTTACTATAACCTATTTAAAGAGTTTAGCTGATGAATAGCTAGTTAATGGTACTAAATAATAATAATTATAACAATGATGATGATGATGATCTTCTTGGCTTCATTCAACTATTAAAAATAATAAGTAACAAAGTTCATGTGTATATAGCTCTTTGAAACTTACAAATTACTTTCCTAACAACAACTCTAATAGGTAGGGAACACATGTATAATAGTCCCCATTTCACATATGAGGGCGCTGTATGGAACCTTTAGTGTCCAGGTGGCTTGTCCATAGTCAAATAGCCAGTAAGCATATGAAACTTAACACTCAGACCCAGGCCATCAAAGTTCAGGTCCAGTACTCTTCGAACTATGCCACAATGCTTTGTCTGGATGTTTCCTGAGATAAGTCTTTAAACAAAAAGTCATTGGCACTCTTACAATTAAATTCATTTTTAAAAGCAAATGTTTCCTAATAATAAATAGAATAAAATTATGGTTGTTCCAACCTTTCAGTAGTGTCCAATTCTTTGTGACCTAATTTGGGGTTTTCTTGACAAAGATACTGAAGTAGTTTGCATACTCTAATTCATTTCAGAGAAGGCGAAATTGCAGTAAACAGGATTAAACGATTTGCCCAGGATCACACTGCTAACAAGTGTCTGAGACTAGTTTTGAACTTAGGAAGATGAATCTTCCTGACTCTATGCCCAGCACTCTATTCACTGTTTCACCTAATTACATATGCCTATTTAAAAATCTTAGATTTTAAAATCTATATTATTCCCAATCTAATAATATTACAAACATGATATAGTTGCTTGCTGTTGATAATTATTTTATAATTGGAAATAACATAGGATGGCATAGTTTACCTTCTAATTTACTTACAATAATTTTCATTTCCTTTTCCCTTTTACTTATATGTCAGTATTTGGGAAGGCTGGAAAGGTAAGTTAGAAGCATATTATTGAAACTCTTACATTGAAGACTTAACATTTTTACTTTATCTAATAGTTATTAAAAGGTCACTGAAGCTTGTTTAATACAGGAATATCATGATCAATAGCAATGTTTTAGCAAGAATAAATGGGCATCTGTGTAAAGGATGGCTTAAACAGAGAAACACTAGAATACCAATTAAGCTGTTATATAGGTAAGAAGGAATGAGTACCTAATGCATGAAGAAGGTAGGAATGAGAGACATTAGCAAGACTCACAAATTGTTTGGATATCATGGGATGAAAAACAATGAAGAGTCATAAATGAATTCCATTTTAGCATTGAGAGGTATGGATATATCCTATCTGTGACACTACTTATATGACATGGGCAAATCACTTAATCTCTGTGAGCCTCAGGTTCCTCAGTTGTAAAATGAGTTAGATAGGTATGTGGTCAACTGAGACAATGTGTGTATAACATAAAATGTTGTATAAACATTTATCATCCTCCTCTTCCTCATCATCATCATTATCATCATTGGGTCTCAGAGGTTATATGCCTTTTTGACTGAAAGGCTAAAAGAAAGAAATCAGGAGAAAGAAATATTTGGGCCATGGTACACCAAGGCTAATTTAAGCAAATTATAGATATTCTGTAATCACATTTCTTCCTTTAAGATGAACCTCAAGTACCATCTTCTGTACAAAATCTTTCCTGGCTCACCAACTATTATCGTGCCTCTCTGAAGCAAGTGTTTTTAATCTTTTGTGAGTGTGTGTCATGGATCCTTTTGGCAGTCTAATAAAGCCAAGGAATCTCTTCCTAGAATAAAGTTTTTAAATGCATAAAATAAAATCAACAAGATTACAAAGAAAACCAGTCATATTAAAGTAGAATCATTAAAATATTAAAAACAAGTTAATGGATCCCAGGCTTAAAATGGCTACTATAAGACAACCTTGTATTTAATATTTTTGCATTTTTTTAATTTATTAACTTTATATTTATGCTACATATATTTTTCTATATATACTAGTTGTCTTTCTCCAGATTGTTAGTTCATTGCAAGTAGGAATTATTTCAGCCTCTAAACTTGTATACTCTTCACCATTCATGGTGTGTGGTACTTAGGTACTTTAATAGATTTAGGAGAATCCCAGTGGAACTGATTGATTAGCCCTTGAATTTCTTCTGCATTTGTATCAAATTCGTGAACTAGTTTATTTATACATATATATGTATATGAATGTAAATTTAGTTTTTGTTTTTAAATTTATTAATTTAATTTATTAATTAATTAATAATTAAATTTAATTAAATTAATAAATTTGATATTTTTTAAAAAGTCATGGTCAGGGATCATCTTTAGCAGCACTTTTGCTTATTTATCTTTTTAAAAATTTTGTATTTTTGAAAGTTGGTGTTTTTGCAATATCAAAAATGTAAAGTTTAGTCTCATCTTCACTGAATGATTGCTGAGATAGACAGGAATGCATCTTGCAGAATGTAGAGCACTAAAGCAGCAGAAAAGCCAGTAAAAGTTAGAGAAGAAAGGGAAAGAGAGAAGAAACATTTATTAAATGCCTATTCTGTACCAGGCATTGGGCTAACTATTTTACAAATAACAGCTAATTTGATCCTCACAAAACCCTGAGAAGTAGGTGTAATTGTTATGCTCCTGTTTATAGCTGAGGAAGCTGAAGCTAAGTAGTTAAATGACTTGCCCATGATAACAGAACTAGAAAATTTCTGAGGCTGGAACATTGAGTAGCCAATTTTGTCTGAGTCTTGGGTTCACAAAGGGGAGTCAAGAGAAAAAAAGATTGGAAAGATTAAAGAGGAATTCAGTGGCTATGACCTTTTCCTTAAGAACAAAAAAACAAATCAACAAAAATCTTAATAAGGAAGCAGGAAGGAAAAGTTCATTAAATTAATCTATCTAGTTAACAAAATATTTGTAGGCTCTCATTGACTAGTCAATTCATCCTGCATGTTGATTTTCCTTTTGTAAGAATAATAAGTGACTGTGAAACATAGGAAGTATCAAAGATTCAAGGCAGAAGTAATTTAATTTCATTCAGTTAGACAATTAGACAAGCATTTTTAAAGAACCCCTTCTATGTTTCAGCCACAGTATTAGGTAGAGGACAAAGACAAATGAAATGCCCCCTGCCATAAAGGAGCTTATATTCTATTGCTTGAAACAGCTTGTGTAAATGAAAGAAAAAAAGAATTTATTAACTTTGCTAAGATACAAAACAAAAGCAAGATAGTCCCTATCATCAAAATCATGCATTCCCACAGGGGAACCCACACACATGTTTACGTACGTACACACACACACATATATGCACTGGTTTCCTTTCCATGACCTCTGGCCATGGTGCTAGCTAATATAAATTAAGAGGCTATGTAGGAATTCAGGTATATCATGGCCTGAACTACATTGTTGAAAGTCAAAAGAGACAGATATAAGAAGCATGAGTTGAGTGGGGACAGATGCAAGAAATATGAATAAATGACAGAAGTTTATGAATGACTGGGTTTAGGGAAGGAGATACTTGAGACAGTGTAGAAAGGGTAAAATTTTTCTAATATGTAAGATGAGATGGTCAGTCTGACTGACCTTATAGGACCCTTCTAGATCTGAAACACTAATGCTCTGACTCCAGAGTAGTATGACAATCTTGAAAGGCAGATAATTTTGGACAGGAAAGATAATGGCTTTAATTTTAAATATTTTGAGTTTGAGATAATGGCATGATATCCAAATGGAAGTGTCCATTCAACTTGAGTGCTCTAAATAAAATCCAAGCTTTATATTAAATGGTTTTATTTCCATATAGCTTTACTATAAAGGTGTATCTAGCATATTTCTTGAATTCTATTAATGTTTAATACAAGTTAAATCTGAAGAATCAGTGTAAATCTTTGTGGAAGAAAGGTATAGCAGTGGAATAGCACTCCTAAAGTGCTAGAACCTTTCTCCTATGTCCTGTCTAGGTCCTGAATGATGATGATGTGCGATTTATCTGGTTGGAACAGTTACTCTAACATGAATTGGATTTATGATAGAGTCTTCTCATGGAATATTTTCTATTACTTCAATTTGCCTTTCCTCTTTTGGTGCAACTAGTGTCTTTTTCAGTAGAGAAACTATTGGGAGTCTTACACATCCACTCCATCAACTCATTTGCTTTGATTTAAAGAGGGCTTTTGATTGTCACAGTATAGTATGTTAAGCTTCTTCATTCTTTTTTTTTTATTTTTTTAAAATTTTATTTGCATAACATATGTGTGGGTAATTCTTCAACACTAACCCTTACATAGCTTTCTGTTACAAATTTTCCCCCCAACTCCCCACCCCTCCCCTAGATGGCAGGATATCCACTACATGTTAATTATGTTAAAATATTGGCAAATCAAATATATGTATACATATTTCCAAACTTATCATTGTTGTGCAAGAAAAATCATATCTACATGAAAGACATATCAGATAAAGGAAACACAATGTAAGCAAACACCAATCAAGGAGTATGAGAATGTTATGTTGTGGTCCACATTTCACATCCCTCTCTCTGGGTGTATATGGCTTTCTTCAGTGAACAATTGGGGGTGGTTTGAAACATTTCATTGTTGAAGACAGCCATGTCCATCAGAATTGATCGTCATATAGTACTGTTGTTGCTGTGTATAATGATCTCCTGGTTCTGCTCATTTCACTCAGCATCAGTTCATGCAAGTCTCTCCAGGCCTCTCTGAAATCATCTTGTTGGTCGTTTCTTACAGAACAATAATATTCCATAATATTCATATACCATAATTTATTCAGCCATTCTCCAATTGAAGGGCATCTATTCAATTTCCAGTTTCTAGCCACTACAAAAAGGGCTGCCACAAACATTCTTGCACATGTGGGGCCTTTCCCTTCCTTTATGATTTCTTTGGGATATAAGCCCAATAGAAATGCTGCTGGGTCAAAGGTTATACACAGTTTGATAACTTTTTGAGCATAGCTCCAAATTGCTCTCCAGAATGGCTGTATCCGTTCACAGCTCCACCAACAATGCATCAGTGTCCCAGCGCTCCTACATCCCCTCCAACATTCATCATTAACTTTTCCTGTCATTTTAGCCAATCTGACAGGTGTGTAGTGGTACCTCAGGGTTGTCTTGATTTGCATTTCTCTGATCAATAGTGATTTGGAGCACCTTTTCATATGACTATAAATAGTTTTAATTTCATCCTCTGAAAATTGTCTGTTCATATCCTTTGACCATTTAATTATTGGAGAATGGCTTGAATTTTTATAAATATGAGACAATTCTCTATATATTTTAGAGATGAGACCTTTATCAGAACCCTTGAATGTAAAGATGATTTCCCAATTTATTGCTTCCCTCCTAATCTTGTCTGCATTGGTTTTGTTTCTACAAAAACTTTTTAACTTAATATAGTCAAAGTTATCTATCTGGTTTTCAATTAAGAGTTCCAGTTCTTGTTTGGACATAAAAAGCTTCTTCATTCTTATTATATGCATAAAAGTTGATGGACTTTGTAGTGGTTTCCTAAACAAAATGAAAAAGAGACTGTTCTTTGTTTCATGAAGTTTTAATAGTGTCAAATTATATGTGTACATATGAATGTGTTATAAATAATTATGTTATAATTACCCTGAAATATTTGTTTCATTCTATTTTCTTTAGATTCCTATAGATTGAATGTTACTTCCAATAATATTTGCTCTCCTTTAGTTACTCAAAATCCAGAATGAATATATATATATAAAACAAAAGTATCTAAGTCTCAGTGTTTACATTTTTTCCTTTCCTTTCTAGAAGATCAGAACTAATTCACTGTGAAAGTATCTGATCCAATATGTTCAGTGTACCTATTTCTTTTATCCTTTAACTTTTGTATTGTTTTTTTGGGTAGTGGGGGTTATATTATTTCTTTGTTTCTTGGTAGTTTTGTAATATATTTTATCTTTGTGTGCTGCCACAAAATCTTTTGAGAAATAGGCAGGGTATAAAACTACAAATGAAAATTATAGTGAAAGAGAAAGAAGACATGATGAGTCAAAAATATCTGCCAAAGATAGATTGTTGTATGTGTTTTAGCCCTAAGGGGAAGAGGATAGATGGAGTATTTAAGGAATTATTCCCATGTTATCTAATAATACATGACACAGAATAATAAAGTAATAAATATACAAAGTCATTCATGTAGTCTAAACCCAGATATAAATTTATTTCTTCAATTTTTCCTTTATCCTATAAAGTGACTCAACTCCTAGCCAGTGCTTGGTTAATTTCATGAGTTTGTGCAGATCAGGATATACTTCCTGAACTGACTTATAATCACCTCATAGAATCCCTGAACAGAGTGACTTATCCTGGGGTTTATACTCTCAAGGATTCACCTCTTCATCTCCTTTTTGGCTCAAATATCCTTTGGCTTCCCATTGTCCTTTAAGAGAAACTACATACTTCTTTCACCCTGGACTATAATACGAAGTCTGACTTAGACTTTTCTAAACACTTTACAGTGATGGCCTTCCCACAGTCTCCTTAAAATCCAGGAGATTACTTTGTCTTACATTATTTCCCTATAATCAGAGAGATCTTCATTTAAAAAAACAAAACAAAACAACTGATTTCTAATTAGTGCTTTCTGTGAATCCTTCCCACTATTCTAGGGTGATAGTGGGGTTACATTACAGATCAACTGAAAAGGTGAGCCTTTGTTAAATTATGGTTCAGATACTGATAGTTTATATATTCTATAGGCTTCATCCAGGCTTTCCAGGTGCTACAATTTTTCTAAATGAATTGCCTTTTCATACACTAGAACTGAAATGTGAACTCAGAAAACCCTGAACTGTTCTTCCAAACCCAGAAGTTGTACTGTATCCCTGAGTAGAAGATCTCAGTAATTTATCTCAGAATACCACCTCAACTTTTGACCAAATACCTGACAAACTGTTTTTGGTGTACTTTAGCCAATTGCCCACAGATGGGGAAAAATTTTCTTGAGATAAGAGGTAGGAAATTTTTTGTTAAATTAAAATCTGCTTTTTTGAACTTGGAAAATATCAGCCTACTTTCTATTTCTCATTAACAATTTATTGAATTCTGCCTTTTTTTTTCTCAGGCATAGCAAAATTCCAGTGTTCTTCCAGATTTGTCTGTCCAGATAACTTCAATAGTGTCCTTCCAATATTAGATTGGGGTTGGGTTCTGGTCAAGAGATTTTTTTCATTCTACCTTAGGTCTGTTTACATTCATCCATCTCAAGCATACTAAAAGCATGTCTCTTTTGATGACTTCTTAGTCCCTTTCTAATATTGTGGTTTGTTCTCTAATAACATTATAGCTACACAGTCTGCAGCAATTCCTTATACAATTTCAAGTCCGAGTATTGTATAACCCATGGCTTTAAAAAAGTAATTTCCATGTGCTCCAAATCACTATTGATCAGAGAAATGCAAATTAAGACAACTCTGAGATACCACTACACACTTCTCAGATTGGCTAAAATGACAGGAAAAGATAACGATGAATGTTGGAGGGGATGTGGGAAACTGGGACACTGATGCATTGTTGGTGGAACTGTGAACGGATCCAGCCATTCTGGAGAGCAATCTGGAACTATGCTCAAAAAGTTATCAAACTGTGCATACCTTTTAATCCAGCAGTGTTTCTACTAGGCTTATATCCCAAAGAGATCTTAAAAGAGGGAAAGGGACCCACATGTGCAAGAATATTTGTGGCAGCCCTTTTTGTAGTGGGTAGAAACTGAAAACTGAATGGATGCCCATCAATTGGAGAATGGCTGAATAAATTATGGTATATGAATGTTATGGAATATTATTGTTCTGTAAGAAACAACCAGAAGGATGATTTCAGAGAGGCCTGGAGAGACTTGCATGAACTGATGGTGAGTGAAATGAGCAGAACCAGGAGATCATTATACATAGCAGCAAGACTATACGATGATCAATTCTAATGGACATGGCTCTCTTCAACAATGAGGTGATTCAAACCAGTTCCTATTGTTCAGGGATGAAGATAGTCATATACATGCAGAGAGAGGCTTGTGGGAACTGAGTGTGGACCACAAAATTTTAACACTTTCTGTGAATATTAGCTTGCATTTTGTTTTCCTTCTTAGGTTTTTTTTTCTCTTTCTAGATCTGATTTTTCTTGTGCAGTAAGATAACTGTATAGATATGTATACATGTATTGAATT
This sequence comes from Myrmecobius fasciatus, assembly GCA_023553655.1. NCBI lineage: Eukaryota > Metazoa > Chordata > Mammalia > Dasyuromorphia > Myrmecobiidae > Myrmecobius > Myrmecobius fasciatus. The sequence goes on along the minus strand of JAJPUD010000688.1, from coordinate 522,741 downwards.
TGTCATATAATTTAACATATTTAACATGTATTAGACTACCTGTCATCTAAGGGTGGGGTGGGGGTAAAGAGGGGAAAAACTTGGAAGAAAAAAATTTTTTGCGAAGTTCAATGTAGAAAAATCACTCATATGTTCTGTAAATAAAAAGCTTTAATTAAAAAAAAAATTTCCTACTTGATACACTAAATTGTTCCACAGGGTTTTGGTGTGCTGCTCTATGTATTGTGGGGAATAAAGCATATTAATTTCATGGGATTAACTTCTCTCTTAACATATCTGTCAATAGCCAAATGGTTTCTATATAAACTCAAAGAAAAAAAAAACCTCTGTATTTGGACATGCCTATCTTTGAAAGGTCAGGTTCTTCCTACCCAAGTTTGAGTAATTCAACTGTTGTACCACCAGAAGTTTAACTGCATAACATTTTAAAATACTTTTTTTAGCTTTGTACTTATATGCAAATGCCTTATGAACTTTATATGCAGAAAACTTATGTAGAGAAGTTTGTATAGAACATTCTACCCAGCTGACTGTAATAACATTTAGAAGATCACTAAAATAATAGTCTGGGACTCTAAGATACAGAAAATGAATAATAAAGAGCAATTTTTAAATTATTGTGCTCATTAAAAATAGTATCAAGGTTACAGATTATGAAAGAAGATGAACAATAATGCAGATGTGAAATTTTCTTTATATTGGCAAAACCTGATAACTTCATCCCCATCTCCTCTCTTAAAGAACACACCTATCATCCTTTATCTCCCCTATCCTTCCATTTAGTTCAACTAGCAGGTTGCTATATGTTAGAGGACTGTTTGTGGAGGTACAAATTTTTTAACACATGGACCATCACATAGTTTGCTCATTTTAAATTATCGCTTTGGACTATGACTTATACTAGTTTTCTTTGTGGATTTTTTTTTCGTTTGTTTGTTGTTGTTGTTGTTGTTGTTTTGGTCTGTACCTGTTTTTTTTTTTCTATACCTGATCTCATTAGTTTACAAAATTATCAGTATGCTAACCAACTCAAATCAACAAATCACCTGAACTTATTTTAGATAAGGACTAGAATAATGAAAAGTTAAAGGACTTACTATGGTAAAGTAAGCATTATGTGTCAGAGGCAGGATTTAAATACAGGGTTTCCTCATTCCAAAGCTGGTCTTCTCTCCACTATAGAAGGGATCTACCAATATAGAGGTATCCCAATATATCTGTGAAGTTTCAAACTTTAGTTTCATTAATAGTATTATTTGTTATAGTATTATTATTATTGCTATTGGCATTATTTGTATTACATTATTTAAAACTAATCCATATGTAATAATTAAAAAATAATTAGTAATTTGTATCTGGACTGCATGAATTGTATTCTGAGACAAAGACATCTTAATTTCTGGACTTTCCATGTGGATAAGTGCCAGGCAGATGGTAATTTTATGTTGTTTCCATTTAACTAATCCATCTATTTTACTTAAAATGTCAATAGGACTATGAAGACATTCTGTAAATACCACTCTGGACCTAACAATGTCTTTACTTATAAATCAACTCAAGAGAATTTGATCTAACAATCCATGCAGGAAAAATCAAGCAAACAAATAATGCCTCTTGTTTAGACTGGGATACGTGGTTGGAAAGATAACCAATTAAGCTAGTCTATGAATTCATGGACTACCCTAGAAGTAAACAGTGAACTAGGCAGGAAAGGAATAAATGAGAGGAAAGGCTTGGTTACATTTTGGAAAAGGTACTACTCTTCCAGTGATTTCAAGCCATCCTCTGAATTAAAACTTCACATCTTTAGTACCAATATTGTTCCATTGATAGAATGAGTATGAATTATGCAACACTTCTGTCTCCAAGTAACTGAATTTGTAGATGACCCAAATGGTAATAGAGAAGATATATTGGTGGACATAAGGCAGCAACATATTGCCAGTGATAAAGAAGAAATATGAAAGATCAATCAGCTAGCTGAAAAAATGCAAGTCATCCTTTCAGACTAGTCCCATCTATATTGTTAAAGAAAACACTCCCCAACCCATAATTTGATTCCATTTCTTTCAAAGTTGATATTTGTCAATAGAAATAATTAAGTGAAAATCACTCTTAAATACACTAAATATCCTGATAATAATAAACAATATTACTTATCTTTAATGCTTCTCTGCTCTCCCATGGTAGTGATATTTTGTTCCAAAAAAATAATAAAATACCAAGTCTAATAAAATGTCTGAGTTTGCCAGATCTTCAGTTATCCTTACCCCACCCCTAGAGACCAGAATAATGTTGAAGGGCAATATATTCCAGGCCAAATAGTGGCCAAGGGTATGATATTAATCAATCCACAAGCATTTTTAGGTGATTGCTGCATTAGGCTCCTAGACATTTTTATTTTGTCTTTATCCCTTCAGTAACTCTTGGCACACAGTAAGTGCTTAATTTAATAGACCACTGACATCTCTGTTGTACTTGAAGGTATATAAAGTATTTTCTTCACAATAATCTTGGTCTGTTTGTTAGTCTATAATCTCCAAGGAGATAGGAACAATGCATTATTTAAAACTTTATCTTTGCCCTAACACCTAGTATTATAAATGGTCTTTATGCACCAAACAACAACAACAACAACAACATAAAAGAACAATAAATAAAGTAATAAGTTGATAAATAAATGAACAAACACATGAATAAATAAATTCGTAAATTAATAAAGGATCATTACAGGTTTGAGCCTAGCAGTTATCATCAACTCAAAGAACATATCGGGAATCTTATTTGGGAATAATGATCATTCAAGTCACATTGAATGTCACTGGACCAAGGAGATATCGGGTACATAATAGTGAGAAAGCTGGCATTGGAACTAATGAGTGCACTGTTATCTTTATTAATTCCATACATCCCTAAACCAACTGCAAATGCAAAAATAAGATCATGTACTTTTACACAAAGCCAGGATTCTTCATGTTGCTAAACATATATATTTTTCGCAGTGTGATGTTCACATTAAATATTAATGGGGGGTTGGGGTTGTGGCTGAGTTTGACAGTGGAGAACCTGAAGATCATTCATTTAAGGAAGGTGCTCATGATGGCCATGTCATCGTTTCCCAAAACTTCATCTTTTGCCTACACCAAATACCCTTCCCCTCCTTATGTTTTGTTTGGTCTTCCCCCATTAGATTGGGAGTTCCTTGAGGACAGTAACTGTTTTTTTGTTTTGTTTTGTTTTTTATTTTTTGCATTTCTAATACCAGTGCTTAGCATACCACCTGGTATATAAGTACTTAATAAATGTTTATTAATTAAAGGAAGCACATTCTTTCACTTGCTCACTCAAATAATATTATCCTCTCTTTATGGCATTAACTTCCTGAAGCATTGTGGAGAGTCCTGGATTGGAATCAGATGATTGGAATGCACATTGCAAATATATTAACTTACTTTGTGATCTTCAACTAGTCTTTCTTATCTATAAACTGAGGATTGACCTAGATAAATTTACTTTATATTTATTTTTTAACTTTCACACCTTGATTAATAGTATTTTCTTTTTTTTTTTACAATTACATGCAAAGATATTTTTTTCAACATTTTTGTAAGATGTTGAATTTCAAATTTTTCTCTCTGCCTTTTTCTTCTCTCCCCAAGCCAGTTAGTAATCTGATATAAATTATATATGTATAATCATGTTAAACATATTTACACATTAATCATGTCATGAAAGAAGAATCTGAACAAAAGGGAAAAACCATGAGAACGAAAAGAGTAAAACAACAACAACAAAGTAAAGGTAGTATTGCTCTGCATAATACTTTCTTTGGCTATGGACAGCATTTTTCATAAGTAGTCTTTTGGAATTTTCTTGGATCATTGTATTGTTGCTATTACCATGTATGATGTTCTCTGGTTCTGCCTACTTAACTCAGCATCAATTCATGTAAGTCTTTCCAGATTTTTCTGGTCTACCTGCTCATCATTTCTTATAGCACAATAGTATTCCATTACATTCATATACCACTAATTTATGGGTATGATTTCAATTTCCTATTCTTTGCCACTGCAAAAAGAGCTGCTATAAATATTTTTGTACATGTGGGTCCTTTTTTCTTTTTGTCATTTCTTTGGGATACAGACCTAGTAGTGATATTGCTTTGTTGTTGTTTTTGTTCTTCATTCTCAAAGAGGACTGGTAACATCAGAAAGGTGATGTCTTAACTTGCAAGTGAATTGCATTTAGTGAGATTCACCTATGCAACATCACAACTTCACTCTTTCCTCCAGCGGCATCTGGATCCAGTGACAAGATGTAAATCAGGATGATTGGAGATGACCCCAGATGCAATGGGCCAATACTAGAATGTGATGACAGAAACAAAAACTTCAGAAGCTCTCAAGCTAAAGAGAGTAAGGGTATCTGGAAACTGGTCAGAAAAAGATTCCAGGATACTACTGAGCTAGCATTGTTTACAGGACCAGATGCTATTTGGCAGCTTCATTGCAAATACCTTCTTTTGAGACATAGTTGTAGAGAAAAACATTTTAGATTAAGAAGTAATGGAAGACCTGAGAAGCAGTAACACTTTGGATGCCAGAGAGTCAGGGACCTTAGTATCAATATTATTTCTGGTCCTAAAGTATCAATTGCAATCTCACAGGATTAGGGACTCTCCCTGGATAAAGACCAAAGTATAGACCAAGAGAGTATTTTCAAACACACAAATTTGGAAGCATCAAAAACTTCCAAAGCCCCAGAGCTAGATCTGAAAACAGTAATGCAAAAAAAGCCTGAAAGTGAAGCAGTAATCCTCTCAACCTCATCATGCCAAGAATAGAAACTAACATTAACATAAAGTTCCAAATCAAGAAACAAGTTTAAAAAAAGGAGCAAACAATGAAAAAAGAACCTGAGCATAAAAAAGCTACTGTGGTGACATGGAAAATCAAGACATCAAAATATATACAGTTTTGTAGCCCTTTATGCATAGATCCAAATTGATCTCCAGAATTATTGGATCAGTTCACAACTCCATCAACAATGCATTAGTGTTCCAATTTTCCCACATTTTCTTTAATATTTATCATTTCCCTTTCCTATCATATTAGTCAGTCTAATAGATGTGAGGTGGTACCTCAGAGTTGTTTTCCTTTGCATTTCTCTAATCAGAAATGATTTAGAGTATTTTTATAAGATCATAGATAACTTTAATTTCTTCATATGAAAACTATTCATATCCTTTGGCTATTTATCAACTGGGGAATGACTTGTATTCTTATAAATTTTACTCACTTCTCTATATATTGGAAAAATGAGGCCTTTAACAGAAACACTGACTGTAAAAATTATGTCCCAGCTTTCTGTTTTCCTTCTAATCTTGGATGCATTGGTTTTGTTGGCGTAAATCCTTTTTAATTTAATGTAATCAAAATTATTTGTCTTACATTTCATGTTCTCTAGTTCTTTGGCTATAAATTCCTCCCTTCTCCATAGATCAGACAAGTAAACTACTCCTTGCTCACTTAATTTGCTTTAAGGTATCACCCTTTATATCTAAATCATGTAGTCCATTTGAATCAAATCTTGGTATACTATGTGAGAGGTTCATTTATGCCTGGTTTCTACTATATTATTTTTCAGTTTCTCCAGCAATTTTTGTCAATTAGTGAGTTCTTATCTGAGAAGCTGGAGTCTTTGGGCTTATCAAAAAGCAGATTACTGTAACCATTTATTACTGTGTCTTTTCCACTGGTCTACCACACTGTTTCTTAGCCAGTATTAGTTTTGATGATTGCTGCTTTAAAATAGAGTTTTAGATGTGATACAACTAAACTACCTTCCTAATATTGAACCAGCATTCTACCTTTTTTTTCATTAATTCCCTGGGTGTTCTTGACCTTTCACTCTTCCAGATGAATTTTGTTATTATTTTTTCTAGCACTAAAAATAATTTTTGGAGCTTTGATTGGTATGGCACTGAATAAGTAAATTAAACAGAATTACCATTTTTATTATATTAGCTCTGCCCATCCATGAGCAATTGATATTTTTTCCAGTTGGTTGGATTTAACTTTATTTGTGTGAAATGTTTTATAGTTGTGTTTATAATAATTCCTGTGTTTGTCCTGGCAGATAAACTGCCAAATATTTTCTATTTTGTAGTTATTTTAAATGGAATTTCTCTTTATCTCTTCCTTCTGGGTTTTATTGGTAAGATATAGAAATGCTGATGAATTATATGTTTATTTTATATCCTGCAACTTTGCTAAACTTGTTAATTGTTTCAAGTATTTTTAGTTAATTATCTAGGAATTTCCAAGTATCATCTGCAAAAAGTGTTTTATTTCCTCAATGCCTATTCTAATTTCTTCAATTTCTTTTTTTCCTCTCATTGCAAAAACTGATACAATACTGAATAAGAATGGTAATAATGGGCATCTTTTTTCAATCTTGATATTACTGGAAAAACTTCTAGTTTATTCCAAGTATATATAATGCTTTCTGGTGGTTTTAGATAGATACTACTTAACATTTTAAAGAAAATTCCACTTAGTCCTATGCTTTCTAGTAATTTTAATAGGAATGAGTGTTGTATTTTGTCAAAATCTTTTTCCATATCTATTGAAATAATCATATGATTTCTGTTGGTTTTGTTGTTAATATGATCAATTAAGCTGATAGTTTTTCTAATATTGAACCAATGCTCCATTGCTGATATAAACCCACTTCATCATAGTGTGTTATCCTCATGATAAATTGCAGTAATATATTTATTTTTTTGTTTTTGTTTTTGTTGAGGCAATTGGGGTTAAGTGACTTGCCCAGAATCACACAGCTAGGAAGTGTTAACTGTCTGAGGCCAGATTTGATTTCAAGTTTTCCTGACTTCAGGGCTGGTACTCTATCCACTGCCATATCTAGCTGCCCCTACTTATTTTTATTATTTTTTTATTTTTTGCTTTTTACTGAGGCAATTGGGGTTAAGTGACTTGTCAGGGTCACACAGCTAGGGAATGTTAAGTGTCTGAGACCAGATTTGAACTCAGGTCCTCCTGACTTCAGGGCTGGTGCTCTATCCACTGCGCCACCTAGCTGCCCCTGCTACTTATTTTTTATTTAAAATTTTTGCCTCAATATTCATTAGGGAGATTGATCTATAATTTTCTTTCTCTGTTTTGGATCCTTCTAGTTTAGGTATCAGAACCATATTTATGTCCTAAAAGGAATTTAGTAGAACTCCTTCATCTATTTTTACAAATACTTTATATAGTATTGGAATTAATTGTTCTTTAAATGTTTGGAAAAAATCACTTGGAAATTCATCTGGTCCTGGAGATTTTTTCTTAGGGAGTTCATTGATTGTTCAATTTCTTTTTTCTAAAATGAGGTTCGTTAATTATTTTATTTGCTTTTCTGTTAATAATATTAATAATGTTTTTTAATGTTTTTGTAAATATTCATCTTGATTTCACTTAGATTTTGAGATTTATTGACATAGTTGGACAAAATAGCTCCTAACTATTGCCTTAATTTTTTCTTCATTAATGATATATAGGAAGCTAGATGACCAGCATATCTTCTCTTTTAAATCAAATTAACCAATGATTTGTCTATTTTATTGACTTTCCCCCATAAAACATCTCTTAGTTGTATTTATTAGTTCAATAGTTTACTTGCAAAAATTTTTTACTCTCTCCTTTGATTTCCAGAATTTCTAATTTGGTATTTATTTGGGGGTTTGTTTTTTTCTAGATTTTTAATTGCATACCCAATTCACTGATCCTCTCTCTCTCTACTTTATTCATGTATACAATTAGAAATATAAAATTTCCCCTAAAATCTGTTTTGGCTGCATCCCATATATTTTGGTATGTTGTCTCATTATTGTTGTTCCCGTTGATAAAAATTATTGGTTGTTTCTATTATTTGTTGTTTGACCCACTCATTCTTTAGGATTAGATTATTTAATTTCCAATTAATTTTTAATTTGTCTTTCCATGGTCTTTTATTACATGTGATTTTTATTGCATCATGATGTAAAAAGGATACATTTAATATTTCTTCCTTTCTGCATTTGATTGTGAGGTGTTTATGCTCTAATACACAGTCAACTTTTGTGTAGGTGCCATGTATTACTGAGAAAAACCATATATTCTTTTCTTTCCCCATTTACTTTTTTTTTTTTTTGCTTTTTGCTGAGGCAATTGGGGTTGAGTGACTTGCCCAGGGTCACACAGCTAGGAAGTGTCTGAGACCAGATTTGAACTCAGGTCTTCCTGACTTCAGGGCTGGTGCTCTAACCACTGTACCACCTAGCTGCCCCTCCCCATTTACTTTTCTCCAGAGGTCTATCATATATAACTCTTGTAAAATTCTATTGATCTCCTTAATTTCTTTCTTATTTATTTTATGGTTGGATTTATCTACTTCTGAGAGGAAGAAATTGAGGTCCTTTACTAGTGTTGTCTATTTTCCATAACTCACTTAACTTCTCTAAAAATTTGGATGCCATGTTACTTAATGCATTTATATTTAGCTTTGCTATCACCAATTACCAAGATGTAGTTTCCTTCCTTAATCAGAATTGCTAGCCCTGCTTTTTTTAACTGCAGCTATAATGTATTTTCCCCCAGCCTTTTGCCTTTACTTTGTATATTTCTCTCTGCTTCAATGTGTTTCTTGTAAACAATGTATTGTAGGATCCTGGTTTTAAATCCACTCTGCTCTCTGCTTCTGTTTTATGGGAGAGTTCAAACCATTCACATTTATAGTTATGGTTACTGTGTACTTCTCTCCATCCTATTTCCTCCCATCCCCATTTATACTTTTCTTTTTCCTTTCATCCTATCTCTCCTTACTTGTGGTTTGCTTCTGACCATCACTTTCCTTAATCTTCCCTCCCTTTTATCAGCCACCTCATTCCCTTTTCTTTCCCCTTTTCACTCCTACTTCTCTATAGAATAAAATAAATTTCTGTATCCAACTGAGTGTGTTTGTTATTCCCTCTTTCATCCAAATCCAGTGAGAATAAGGTTTAAACAGTGTTCGTCACCTTCTTTTCTTCCCTCTATTAAAATAGGTCTTTTGTGCCTCTCTCTTCATGTGATTTAATTTACACTATTCTGCCTGCCTCTTTCCTTTTCTCTAAATATAATCTTTCTTTTCACCTCTCAACTTTTATCATATCATCAAATTAAAGTCAACTTATGTTCACACCCTCTATATATACTCCTTTTAACTGCCCTAATAGAAATATAGTTCTTAAGAGTTACAAGTATCAGCCTTTCCATGTAATGATGCAGTTTAATACTATTGAATTACATTTTTTTCCTTTCCTATTTATCTTTTTATGCTTCTCTTAAGTCTTGTATTTGAAGATCAAATTTTTGGTTCAGCTCTGGTCAGGAAAGTTTGAAAGTCCCCTATTTCAGTGAATACCTATCTTTCCCCCTAAACAATTATGCTTAGTTTTGCTGCACAGTTAGTTGTCTCTTTTTTGAAATCCCAAGCTTCTTTGCCTTGTGGAATGATATACCACATCTTCCAATCTTTTAGAAGCTGCTAAGTTCTATATAATTCTGACTATCACTCACTCCTTGATATTTGAGTGGTTTCTTTCTGCAATATTTTCTCTTTAACCTAATTAATCTTTCTTCTTCTTTCTTTTTCTTCTGCTTCTTCTTTCTTCTTCCTCCTCCTCCTTTTTTCTTCTTCTGTTTCTTCTTCTTTCTTCTTCTCTCTTCTCTTCCTCCTTCTCCTCCTCTTCCTGTCTTCTCTTCCTCTTTTCCTCCTCTTCTCTTTTTCCTCCTCCTCCTCTTTCTTCTTCTTCTTATTGTTTTCTTCAGTCAATTTTTATTCTTACTTTGTCAAGCTATTGATTTTCTCTTACACACCTCTCATGTCTTTTACAAAACTTTCTTCTATCTCCCTTATATGATTTAAAGAATTTATTTGACCTCTTCCAAGAAGGCGTTTTAAGCTTAAGACTGATTTCTATTCTCCTTTGATCCTTCACATATAGGCATTTTGACATTGTTGTCCTCTTGATTTTGTGTTTTCATCTTTCCTGTTGACATAGTAACATTCTATGGTAAGGGCTCTTATTTTGTGATTTTTTTAAAGTTGAGCTCTGCACTGAGCCAGATTTCTTTTGTTAGGAACTGGGATGGCCTGGCCTAGTTACACCTGTCGTGCTAGGTTTCCAGAGAGGCAGGTTGCCTTCTGTGTTGGGGCTAGAGGTCTCACAGCTCATCTATTGTGTCACTAGAATGCTGGACTAGAACAGAGCTCAGTTGCTGATCTGTGCTGTGGTTATGAGCCTCCCCCTGACTTGCCCAGACACCACCTGCACTGGATTGCACTCCCCCTTTACCCAGCTGACTTTTCCTGAAGTCCTTTTAAATTATCTTAAGCTGGAAAATTGTTTTACTCCATCTTTTCATAGTTTCTGTTGCTCCAGAATTTGCTTAGAAGCTTGACTTAATGTTTTTTCAATAGAAACTGGAGAGAATTCAGGCAAATTTCTGGCTTCTCTCCACCATCTTGGCTACGCCCTTTGTTTTAACTTTAAAGATTATGATCTTAAGAAAAATAAATGATTCCCTGAGATGGAAGATGACTCAGATCCAGGATAGACTATATTTTATTGTTAATAGTCCTCTGGTCTATGCTCCTATTCTTGGGACTCAGCCAGATCTAGACTGGCCCTATAGTAGAATAGAGTATGTTAGGGTTGGAGGGTACCTTTGATAGGGTACTATCTAGTCCAACTCTGTTTTCTGATGTGGAAACTGAGGTTCAGAGACTCAAGTATATGACAGTAAAGAACAGAATTGAGATTCCAAGTCAGGGATGCCAATGTTTATTTAACCCATTTCACCACTAACAAAATTACTACCAAATACTATATACTTAACATTTTGAATTTATTTTTATTACATATTATCCCATATTGCACTCAATATAAACATATCATTTTAAAGAGAATTGATGAAGTACCTCTGTGTAGTTGTTCCCTTTTGTGAAACTTCTATATATAGACAAAGAACCTTTTTTGGCAGTCAAAAAGAATACTGAAAAACACAATAGTTGTAGTGTCTGGAACTGGTCACCATTTTTTGCATCTAAGTTGTCTTGAACTAAGGGGTAAGGCAGAATGGTAGAATTCAATTTTTTTTTTGAGAAAATTTACCAGGACATGTGAGAAGATATTCATCAAGAAAGATTTTTATAAACTATTTATAATCATATGAAAAAGTGCTCCAAATCACTATTGATCAGAGAAATGCAAATTAAAACAACTCTGAGGTACCACTACACACCTGTCAGATTGGCTAAAATGACAGGAAAAGATAACAACGAATGTTGGAGGGGATGTGGGAAGACTGGGACACTGATGCATTGTTGGTGGAACTGTGAATGGATCCAACCATTCTGGAGAACAATTTGGAACTATGCTCAAAAAGTTATCAAACTATGCATACCCTTTGACCCAGCAGTGTTTCTATTGGGTTTATATCCCAAAGAAATCATAAAAGAAGGAAAGGGCCGCACATGTGCAAGAATGTTTGTGGCAGCTCTTTTTGTAGTGGCTAGAAACTGGAAACTGAATGGATGCCCATCAATTGGAGAGTGGCTGAATAAATTATGGTATATGAATGTTATGGAATATTATTGCTCTGTAAGAAACGACCAGCAGGACGATTTCAGAGAGGCCTGGAGAGACTTGCATGAACTGATGCTGAGTGAAATGAGCAGAACCAGGAGATCATTATACACGGCAACAACAATACTATATGAGGATCAGTTCTAAGGGACATGACTCTCTTCAACAATGAAATGCTTCAAACCAATTCCAATTGTTCAGTGAAGAGGGCCATGTACACCCAGAGAGAGGGATGTGAAATGTGGACCACAACATAACATTTTCATGTTCTCTATTGAGGTTTGCTTGCATTGTATTTCCTTTATCGGATTATTCTTTCTTGTAGATACGATTTCTCCTGAACAAAAAAAAATGATATGTGGCAATAACTATACATATATTCGATTTCTTAAGTATTCTAACATAATTATCATGTAGTTGATATCCTGCTATCTAGGGGAGGGGTGGGGAGTAGGGGGGAAAATTTGTAACAGAAAGCTTTGTAAGGGTTAATGTTTAGGAATTACCCATATATATGTTTTGCAAATAAAAAGTGTTAATTAAAAAAATAAATAAAATTAAATTTAAAAAAAAGAAGGATTTTTATAACTAACAGTAATTACAGGGGAATACTCATCAGATCACAGAATAAGTTCTGAGGAAATTAAGCTATGTGGTAAAATTAGCACTGTCTGTTCAGGGTAAGAGAAGTTTCATTTAATAGTTTGACTTGGAAAATCTTTGTCACTGAGCAACTTCTCTAGGCTTTCTAGGTCAAAGAAACAAGTATAATTCCTGAAAAAAAAGGAAAGAAGGTGCTGAAATTTTTATGGAATGGTTTCTTTTATTAAAAGTTCCTCTATAGTCTACTCCCTAAGACAAACATCATGAATAACTCTTTTGTGTGAACTGGAAGAGTCTTTTAGAGTTTTGTCTATTGATTATCAGGAAAAGACTTGCTATTTAAATTTTAAAGATGTTCCACAAGCTCCCTGAAACCAGGTTAGTGAACAGGCATATCCTTCCTAAACTACTTTTCTTACAAATCAGAGTACCCAGGGGAACCTAGAGAACCCAGATGAATAGGGCTCATTTATATTAGTTTTCAGTTTAATCTCTCTTCCTGCTAGATCTTTCATCTTCTAGTAGGAGAAAAAAAAGAATAAATATTCTACTGATGCTGCATAAGAACAAAGTAGGGCCCCCAAGGTGCAGAAGAGATTAATAAGCCCTGTTGTCAAATCAAACTGTTCACTACATTAAAACACTTGGATTAAGCACTCTCAAATGATGTTTACACTAGCCATAAACAAATGGTATTGAATCACTTTGGGAAGCAGACTGGTAATGATTAGTACCTTTAGGGATGTAAGGTGTTCTTTTTAGTGTCTTACTCTTTCCTTTTCTTGACTAAGTTGTTCTAAATAGTTGATTAAATAAACTGTCATTTAAATCTTAAACATCTATAAAGTTTTTTAAGTATATGTACAAATATATACATATAAGTGTATATACACACATATTTGTGATATGCATTAGAAAACACTAAGATGTCCAGTTATTGAACTTTGGATCTTCACAGTCTTAAAAAAGTAAGAGATAATCAGGCTGAAAAAAAATAAGTGAAGAAAACATTTGTGTCTTCCAACATAATATAGGATGTTCTCACTTATCTTAAAGGGACCATAAAGAAAAGTAAATTCCTATATAATGTTAGTTAATAACAGGTAAATAAAGAACAAACCTTCAGATGAGAGTTTACTTTTTCCTTTGAAATGACCCATAACAAAAGTACAGCTTAGCATATCTCTAGTATACCATTATGGACCCTTCGATTCTGATTTCTGACAGTGTGAATTGGTTCCCTCCTAAAAGGAATTGTTTCCTAATGATACATGGAAGCTTCCCAATGAAAGAGGCAATGATACATGTTCATATTGCCAAAATGTGACTTCTGGCAAGTTTACTGGGTGAACCTGAGAAGTGCATAGATATTTTGGTGATTTTGGCCAACTGACCCATTGAGGAAAATACTGTGGAACAAGATTACCATTAATTAGATAGTGGAAGAAGCCCTGAAGTAAAGGTCTTCATATATGGCTCATTTTATATTTTAGAGATCATCTGGTCCAACTGTTTCCCTTGACAGATGAGGAAACTGAGTCCCAGAGAAGTTGTAACTGGTCCAAAGTTATACTGGTAACAGGGCAAAGATGGGATTTGAATGAACTTGCAATCCAGTGTCCTTTCCACTGTGCTATTGCCTTTCTGTAAGAAGCACTGGACTGCATGATTTCTTTCAGCTCTAACAGTCTATGACTCTAAGAATCTACAGTACAGGTGGACTTGGCTTCCACCTTATATTTATGATCGCTTAGGGATCGTTTTATACTTTAATAATTTTTTCTTAAATTTTCTTTCTAATTCTGACAAGTATCAGTAAACACAAATATTTCCATATATAAAGAACAGAAAAGGAGAATTATATATGAAATTGCAAATCTCTATCATTTACAGCTTGAGTTTTTAAAAGTATATATTAAGTTCAATATTATAAGCCATTCTGCTTATCTTTGTTTTCCTTGTAATTTCCTTCTTTTCTTTTCTATACATTTAAAAGGGGGCAACTACATGGCAAAATGGATAGAGCGCTGGACCTGGAGTCAGAAAGACTGACCTTCCTGAGTTCAAATCTGGTCTCAATTACTAGTTGTGTGATAATGGGCAAGTCACTTAATCCTGTTTATCTCAGTTTCTTCTGTAAAACGAGCTGGGGAGAAAGAAAAGACATATAATTCCACCATCTTTGCCAAGAATACCCCAAATGGGGTCATAAAGAGTTGGACACAACTGAAAAACAACTGAAAAAATTTAGAAATGCTTTGATAAAAGATATCCTTTTATTTCCTCCTTTCCCCTTGCCAAACACCTTAAACACATTTTTTAAAAAGCCTTCTCTTGTAACAATTAAGCAATCAAGTAATATAAATCTATAGATTGGCAGTACATGAAAATTTCAGTCTTATTTAAGCATACTTCATCCATCATTTAGAGTTATGGCTGTTTATTTCATCAATTTGGGTTCTTAAATCTTTTATAATAGTTTTTCTTTATAAAGTTATCAATATTACATAGACTACTATTTGGATTCTTCTTCACTCTACATCAGTTTAGAGAAGTCTTCCCATGATGTTCAGATGTCATCTCCCTTAACTTCTTTCTGAAGCATGAATCCTTTCTGCAATATCCCCAATAAATTATCTCAGCCTCTGCTTGAATACCTCCAATCATGGAAAATTTATTGTCTCCCAAAACTACACATTTCATTTTTGTGCTACTCGAATCACTGGGATATTCTTTCTTATGTTGGAGCCAAAATCTACCTCTATCCATCGGTCCTATTTTGACCCCAGGAGTTAAGCAAAATAAATCTATTTCTTCTTCCATGGAGATAATTTCACTCAATTCTCTTATTTTATAGATTAGGAAAATGAAACTTAGTCATATGAAATGACTTATCCATTGTCTCGAAGTAGTAAATAGGAGAGCTAGTTTTTGAACTTAGACTATGTGATTCCAGATTAATGCTGTTCCTCCATGATTAGCCTACTTTTTTTTACATGAATTAATTTCTAACCATATCCTTATTCCATATTATCACAGTTGATTTTTGAGCTTAAATGTAAGACTTAACCAATTTTCAGTATTAATGTTGATTTTATTATATAAAGCCCCTTGTTTTATTAGTCTTTTCAAAACTTAATTCTACTATCCCATTTTATCTAACATTTTAGCCAAATGCCATTTACAGTCTGATAAGCATTCATACTGCTTCTGTCTTGATCAAAGATACTGCTTAAAATGTTGAACTGAAACCAGCCATTGGACAAAGTTTTATGGCATTCCAATTGAGGGTTCCTTTGAGGCTGACATAAATTAATTAATACATCTAACCCAATACTCTTTTGTTTTGTGTATTTAGAACTTTGTTTTTTTTTTAACTTTGTTAAAAGTTATACTAAAGGGGCAGCTAGGTGGCGCAGTGGATAGAGCACCAGCCCTGAAGTCAGGAGGACCTGAGTTCAAATCTGGTCTCAGACACTTAACATTCCCTAGCTGTGTGACCCTGGGCAAGTCACTTAACCCCAATTGCCTCAGCAAAAAGCAAAAAAAAAAAAAAAAAAGTTATACTAAAATTCTGGTATGACAAAGAAGATGGTTAATCTGGTATAACTTGAGTTTAATTTAATGTTTACTCATTCTAGGTCTATCTTCCTAATGTAAGTACTCACAAACACTTTAAAGACATACATTTAAGAATTTTTTCTAAAAATGTATATCATTTTCACTGATGTAAAGATTGAACAATATTCCTTTCCCCCTTTTATTTTTGAAAATTAGAGTGATATTCATATATCTTTCATTATTCATTATTTCTCAAATATCACTGAGAAGTCTCAAGTAAGAGCATCTTCAGGTTTTCAGCAACCCGTAGGATTTGGTTCAAGTGACTTGAATTCACTTAAAGGCAGACATCTTGCCCATTATTTCTATCTTTTCACCTTATGTCTCAATTCTGTTCTTTGAAATTTGAAGATCTTTCTTCTCTGTCACAAAAACAGAAGCCAAACAAAAGTGACAGTTTCTTCTCACTCTTATCATTGTCCCATTTACCTCAGAACTGGGCCTATATACCTTCCTTAGTATTCCTGCCTTCAACACAGTTTTTAAAAGTCAATTTTGTTGTCCTTTATAATATATTCACTCAATTCATTCTGAGCCTTTAGTTTTCCTGAGAATATACTTACTAACTGTAACTATTTTGTGTGCTTTTTATATGTTTTTGCTTCAATCTTTTATACATTTCCTTTAAAAAATAATATACATAGTGATTTAGTCTTATTGAGTAGAACCTTTTCTTGACATTATTAAGTTGGACTTTTTCAGGAAACATTGTTGGAAGACTTCACTATTATACGTGTGTGTGTGTGTGTGTGTGTGTGTGTGTGTCATTGTGGTAAGATGATCCTATAACATGCCATTTCAGAAATGCTCGATATTGTAGTGTTGAGACAAATGACATAAATTCATTCATTGGGACCCTGACACTTTTGGGAAATGCATGTCTCCCTATTTGATGCTCACCTTGTGAATAAGAAGAGGATTATTAAACAAAGTTATCTCCATGGTTACATTTGTCAAACATGGAAGATTCTTTGTTGGAGGAGACTCTGAGGATGAATTTTGTTCTAAGGAATGAAATTCTTTTTGATAGTCAATAAACACAGTGGAAGTTTGTATTCATTCATTTCTCACTTCATTATGGGACTATAATAAATGTAGTCTTCTGTAGAAAATAATCTGCAAAAGATTATGTGTTAGGAGCAGCTAGGTGGCGCAGTGGATAGAGCACCAGCCCTGAAGTCAGGAGGACCTGAGTTCAAATCTGGTCTCAGACACTTCCTAGCTGTGTGACCCTGGGCAAGTCACTTAACCCCAATTGCCTCAACCAAAAGCAAAAAAAAAAAAAAAAAGATTATGTGTTACTAAAGGCTTGTTGGTAGAATTGTGAACTGATTCAACTATTCTGAGAGCAATTTAGAACTATGCATAAGGGCTTATAAAACTGCATATGTTTTGATTCGATAATACCACTAGTAAGTCTATATCCCAAAGATAATTTTAAAGGGAAAAGAACCTATTTGTACAAAAATATTTATAGCAGCTCTTTTTTTCATAGTGACAAAGAATTAGAAATTAAAGGGGGTGCCCATCTATTGGGGAATGGTTGAAAAAGTTGTGATACATGATTGTTTTTTTTAATTAAAACTTTTTATTTGCAAAACATATGTGTGGGTAATTCTTCAACATTAACCCTTATAAAGCTTTCTGTTACAAATTTTCCCCCCTACTCCCTACCCCTCCCCTAGATGGCAGGATATCCACTACATGTTAATTATGTTAAAATACTTGACAAATCGAATATATATATATATATTATACATATATATATTTCCACACTTATCATTGTTGTGCAAGAAAAATTGTATCTACAAGAAAGAAAAATCAGAGAAAGGAAACACAATGCAAGCAAACCTCAATAGAGAGCATGAAAATGTTATGTTGTGGTCCATATTTCATATCCCTCTCTCTGGGTGTATATGGTTTTCTTCAGTGAACAATTAGAGCTGGCTTGAATCATCTCATTTTTGAAGAGAGCCATTTCCATCAGAATTGATCATCATATAGTATTGTTGTTGCCGTGTATAATGATTTCCTGGTTCTGCTCGTTTCACTCAGCATCAGTTCATGCAAGTCTCTCCAGGTCTCTCTGAAATCATCCTGCTGGTCATTTCCTACAGAGCAATAATATTCCATAACATTCATATACCATAATTTATTCAGCCACTCTCCAATTGATGAGCATCCATTGAGTTTCCAGTTTCTAGTCATTACAAAAAGAGCTGCCACAAACATTCTTGCACATGTGGGGCCCTTTCCTTCTTTTATGATTTCTTTGGGATATAAGCCCAATAGAAACACTGCTGGGTCAAAGGGTATGCACAGTTTGATAACTTTTTGAGAATAGTTCCAAATTGCTCTCCAGAATGGCTGGATCCGTTCATAGTTCTACCAACAATGCATCAGTGTCCCAGCCTTCCCACATCCACTCCTACATTCGTCATTATTTGATACATGATTGTAATGGAATACCATTGTGCTAAAAGAAATAACAAGCAGGCTGATTTCAGAAAAAACATAAACTTATATGAACTTATGCAAAGTGAAGTAAGCAGAATGAGGAGATGTTGTACACAGTAACATTGGCACCAACACTGAATACAACTATTCTTGACAATATAATAATCCAAGACAATTCCAAAGGACTCAAGATGAAAAATCTATCCCCCTCCAGGGAAAGAATAATAGAGTCCAGCATATGATTTATCATTTAATGTTTTCATGGTTTTTTTTTCTCTTTAGGTCTGTATATTCTTTTACATGTCAGATAGGAAAACACATTTTGCATGATTGCACATGTATAAATTATATCAAACTGCTTACCATCTTCAGAAAGGGAGAAGTAAGAGAGGGAAAGAAAATCTGTAATTCAAACAAAATTTTTAATGAATGTTAAGAATTGTCTTTACATGTAATTTTGGGAAAGTAAAGTATTATTTAAAATAAATATCCATACAGAAAAAAGGTTATATATTCAAATATTTTCATCACAGATAACTGTCAGCATATGTATAAATCTCATGGAGATTTGATTAAGATAAAAAAGATATATAATTTAGTAGGTATGAAATTGCCTTGATTACCATTTGAAGGTAGTAATTGCATCTTTTACCTTTTCTTGTGAAATCTTCTTTCTTTTTGCATCTTATAATAATGTTTTACTGCTTTCACTCCAGTATCTACTTGATCTCATGCCACTCTTCCTGGGTGGTCAGTTAAATAATAAGTGCAAGGAGTAATAGATGGAAATATTGAAAATTGCACTAGTACGCACAAAAATATGTAAAAAAAAACTGGAGGAAGACATCTAATAAGATGTCTTTTGGTTTTATAAGTTCTATTAGAAAATCCAGGCAGGAATTTCACAGAATGAGAAAGAATGAATATGTGTCAAATGGAGGGTGTATACATGTTGATAAAATCATATATCCTTTAAAGATTTAAAACAAGTTTTTTCCCCATAGACTGTCAGAAGCATCCATTCAGAGCTCTTTCTCTTTGTGCAATCTGGCTTATAGACTGATTTATGACAAATTCCATACCACAATTATTTTAAGCACAGATAAATCAGACAGATTGATAATGGCTAGGAGTAAGGTTATAATACCTGTTGTTGCCCATTGTTGACTGGATCCCTTACTTGTTGACCTAATGGTTGTTGTTTTCCATGTTCGCAAGCAAGTTATCACATGATAGTCAGATGACTAGCACAAAACTATTTTGTAGCATATAATTTTGGGAACTTAAGAGAAATAAAGCTATTTAAAAATCAAAGAAAATAAAAACTAACATTACACATAATGCTCCCTTCCAATTGCATCAATAACAGTCTTCATTCAGTTAAAACTGGATCACTCATAAGACCTGAACCAAATAAAATTGTAAAATCCATTAAGTTCAGAAGATTCTACTTCCAGAAGCCACTCTGGAATCAATTTACCTAGAAAAATTAAGGAAATAACGACCTTTGGAGCTTAATTGATGTTGTGCCTCAGAGTAACTTAACTTCTTGTCAACAGATCTAGCTAGCAAACACTGAATTAGTGGTTTATATCTCTGTGTGAAGTTTAACAGAATTTTGCATTTTAAATGTCTCATTTTAATTTTTTAGCAGTGTATGATCCCATTTAGTTGACCTGTTTGGGGCAGAAATGCATTTTTGATGAGCTCACAGAAATAGACATGTTGTGAAAACCCTTGCTTAGGTCTTTAGTTTATTTTGAGAAGCGGGTGCAATTTTGAGTATGTTTCATAAACACAACTGGGATTGTCTAAAAACTGATCAAGTTTCTCAATCATAGCCACAGTATTATGATGAAAATCCAATGTCTCCTCTTGGTGACCATTGCACAAACAAAGGGACTATTTTATACTACCTCAGAAAGATGGGAAGACCAATTTAGTTATCGCTCTATATGTTTTCCTCCTTTTTATTTCATCTATAATTTAAAAATGAATATTAAGCATCAAAGAAAATCAAAATAGGAACTGACAGTAGGAGCTTCAAGTTTTGCCAGGTTTTGTTCATTCTGAGAAATAATTAGACTGAAAAGTATGCTTAAACACTGAGAAAACAGAGGGATAGAGAATCCACAGCAGAAGCTTCTGAAGTCTTGCAACGAAGAGATGATTTGGCTGACAGAATCACTCTTCCACACCTGCTTGAAAGCTGGATGGAAAGATATTCCAAACTATCTATGAAATTCATTACATCTCTTTAGCCAAAGCCACTCATGGGTGTGGTGCTATAATGGACTGCCAAACAGATGGGTTGTGAAATACACAGCCCATCTGTCTTTATCATGCTCATTTCCTCTTTTATTAAAATGTTAATGAATATAGTTTTTATTTATTATGCAGTGACATGTGCAGCATCCCTTTCTAGGAGACAAATAAGCAATCTGCCTAACCATGGGAGTTAAAAGGAAAGTTTTTCTTATTACATATTGGAAAAAAAGAGGGGAGTTTAAAATATTATAGTTGAATTAAAATTACTTTTGTGTTACTGAAAATTCTCTTGCTCATTAGTTAATCATTGACTTACATGTTCTTTGGGGTTTTTTTGTTTGTTTCTTTGGTCAATCTACTAGATTCTCCATGGAAGGTGCATTTATCTAACGTTGATCCAGAAATGACTAGTGTCTCTGTCAGTGGTCTCACTCCAGCTCGTACCTACCAGTTCAGAGTGTGTGCTGTCAATAAGGTGGGCAAGGGCCAACACAGTGCCGAAACAAGCAGGTATAGTATAAGTTAATCTCAACAAGTTGGTAGAGCTGAATTTTAAAGTGTTTTTTAAAGAAATCCTACATTTACGTTTAGAAAAGAAATGAAAATAATGGAGATAATCCCCAATAACATTTTCTTTAAAAAAAATTGTAAAGGAAGCAGGGGGATGAGAATGTAAGAATATAAATGGAAAATATACATATATTTTAGACTTGCTTTAGATTTAACAGAAATAGCAAAAATACTATCGTGCTATGTACTATGAAGGAAATATTTCTGTTTTCTATTTCAGTGCTCTCATTTTATCTGAATAAACCATTTGACTCAGAAACTTGGTGACAACATAAAATTAAGAGCCTATTGGCCTTTAATGTCCTTTAGCTATTTTATCAAATAATTCAGAAAGAAGGCCAATATTTTCAGAAAGTCAACCATAATCAGGGTTTTGCATGGGAAGCTTAGTGATTTCTGTTGTCTAAGTTATAGTGTTTAGCTCAAGAATAGCATTTACATTCAACCAACTAGAAGGCCACTTTGGAAGTTCATTCAGATGAGACTTAAGAAAGATGGCTTCATCAAATTTCAAATGCGCTCCCTAAAATCAGAGCTTTCAGTGTGCTTAAATTGCTAGAATAGTTGGTAGTAAAGTTTTTTTTTTCAAAATGTGGGAGTTTTCTATGAAAAATATTGAAAGAGTGAAAGAAAACAATTTAGAAGGAGTCACAGATTCTGGCCCTGTACTCCAGCTCATTCAGGCTTGTAATCTTTCTAAAGGGCTGAGGGAACCTGGGTGTTTCAGATAGAATAAGGTTGCTTCAGCCGTCTTCCTTATGCTTGCTTAACTGATTTTCGATTATGTTGATTTGTTGTAACCATCTCATGCATGTAGTGTCTGTTTGATCAGCATTGTGTTTTTCCCTTTCTTGTCACCTTTTAAAAGTAAGTACCATTCAGGAAAATATAGAATGAAAATGTGGATGCTTTGTTTGGTTCCTGACAACGTTTTTTCCCCTACCTCTTCTTTTGTGTTTAGACTAATGTTACCTGAAGAACCTCCTAGTGCCCCCCCTAAAAACATAGTGGCTAGTGGGCGCACCAATCAATCCATCATGGTCCAGTGGCAGCCACCCCCTGAAACTGAACATA
The DNA here is from genome assembly GCA_023553655.1 of Myrmecobius fasciatus. Taxonomy (NCBI): domain Eukaryota; kingdom Metazoa; phylum Chordata; class Mammalia; order Dasyuromorphia; family Myrmecobiidae; genus Myrmecobius; species Myrmecobius fasciatus. The sequence goes on along the minus strand of JAJPUD010000688.1, from coordinate 500,477 downwards.
ATGGTGTTCTCCATGGCTACATCCTCAGGTAAATGGCTTATAATTGGACTTTTGGGGACAAGATTTGGTAGAACTGTGATTTCATTAATGTGGGGAATTTCTAATGTATAAATTCTCTCTACCAATGCAGAATGGTGACTCCTCAGTAATTTGTCATTTTAATGACATGAACTGTCCTTTACATAGCCAATATTTGTCAGAAGCAGGATTTGAGGCTTGTTTTCTATATCATGCTGTCTCTTCTGATTGGATATATTACAATATTTAAATAAGAGAATCATCAACTTTAGGAAGTTACTTGTGCTTTGCAATATTTGAAGAGAATTGTACCAGATTTTGGCAGGGTTTCAATGAGGAAATCACCTTTTGTTTCCAAAGCTAGTGCAGAATTTAAAATTACTTTGAAGGTGATAATTGTACTGTTTTGTTGAAGCAGAAAGGAAGAAGCTTAAAAAATATTAAAGGGAAAAAATGAGATTCTTATTGGTAGTAGAGTTCCATATTTTGTAAGATTTTATATTGGTCTTATTTGCCTTACTACAACATAAATCTTACAAAAATATAATTACATATATAGTGAATTCTAACTAGCTTCTCAGGTCAACCTATTATAGCCATATATGTGAAACATCACTTCAAAAAAATCATGAATCATCTTTAATATATTCATATAAATATAATACCACTTATTTCTTCTTGGGACTTCTGTATGTTCTTTAAATTATAAAATAGATCTCCTATGAGCCTGAGAGGATTTGTCATACCTACCTACAGATATAGAAATGGACAAATGAACACTGTGAATGAAGCTCTGATTTCTGAGAATCTCCCTTCTTACTCAATAAAAACAAGCCATATGAAAGTTCCAGAGCCTTTGGGGAATGAGGCTGACACAAGACAACCTTCCATTATGCCAGTGATGGTTGGTGTTTGGATCTCCATGCATCAAAACTAACTTAGTTTCTACTGCTTTCAGTTACATAGCCTTCTGACCCTCTGAGAGATAGCTTTGGGGCTTCTGTACTAATCTGACAGTTTTCTTAGGTCTCCATTTGTTGTTTGTTACAACTTAAGCCTATTGCTTCTTGTTATGGCCTCTGTCTTCTTTTTACTAGCTTTTCACTTATTTGTCACATCCAGTTGCCTTGGTCTATTTTAATACATGGGGAAAGCATCCTTAGGCTGAAGTTGTCAACTATGAAAAAAAATAAAACCATCATCACAAAACTAGACTGAAGGTTCATTGATAAAATTTCTGTGGTGATGCTTGGCTATATCAGACATTACACATTTCTGTATATTGGTTGGGATTACTGCTGTAAAAGGCTTTTCCATAATGGTGTCAACAGAGTTGAATGCTGGAAAGCAATGTGCCCATGTTACTGGTGGCTTTATTCCAGAAAGTTCTAAAATGAATATGCTCTGCACAAGGCAGAGACATGTCAAAGTTTATTGTAATTTAAAAAAAAAAAAAACACACACGCAGATGAATCTCCTTGGAAGCATTCCTGAATAATCCCACTATCATTGTGTATTTGTAAGCATGTAATACCTATAGGATAGCAGCAGAAGGGAAAATAAAATAAAAATAAATACTTTGCTACACTGTAACTAAGCTTTGTGTGCAGCTATAAAATATTTATAATAATGGTGAGGGTGTCTCTTTGAGAGAAGCAATTGAGGTCACGTCCTTTAAAAAAAATTCTCCTGTTTACTTCCTTCTGAAAGATCGCCATATGCCGATTGCAAAGGTCTCCTGGGCAACATATCCCAATAGCAAGAATGTAATCATCCTGCCACTTCAGATATTAATTGTGACCTTTTCAGTCATCCTGTTAATATTACACAAGCACCCTGAGCAATTGGCCAGTATCTACCCATCACTTGGGCCAGGGAGTAAATCAAGTCAGTTGCAAAGATTTTGATTCTGCACTTCAATGATAGGCAGTGAGCAATTATTGAAAGCAGACTGAGAGGAAGAAAGACATGTGTGATTCACCTTAAAACTCAAAGAATTCAATTGTGTTTTTATATTTCTCTCTAACAGTAAGAGCTAGAATTCTAGAAAGAACCAACTGAACAATGAGTTGAGGAGGGTTTCTTGGGCAAGTGAAATGAGCTTGTTTTAGGAGTGCCTGCTTAACATATATGTTAATGAAATGTGAATAGCTTTGAATGTGAGCTAGTATATTACTTTTCCTCTGTTTGCTTTTCAAAAGCTAACTTTGTCATAAAATCAGTTCCTTTTTATTCTCCTAAAAAGGTTACTTTTTAAAAATTATTTAATTTTTTTCAATTAAATTTTATTTTTTCCTTTAAAATATAATAAAAATCTCTCTCTTCTGCAACTCCCTTTTTTATAATAAAGCTGTGAAATCACAGATCTTTCACACATTTATATTTATAAAGTACTTAGGTGGTAAATCATCTAGGTATTTCTTAATCCTTTCTACCATATGACCAAGCTATTATATTAGCACCTCCTTCTACCTTTAATCCATATGGCCAAGCTATTATTAACTTAGCACTTCCTTCCACCCTTAGTCCATATCACCAAGCTATTATTATATTAGCACTTCAGTTTGAGGGTTTGGAGGGGAAAAATGAAACAAAGAAGTTTAAAATTCATCAAAAGCGCACTGAGAAGAGAAACTGATTTTTGCTTATGTATGTTAGCACAGTGTCTACTACATTCTTCTAGACGGGACTTGTGAAGAACTCCCTAAATTATGCAGTTCCTCACCTTTGTCTTCGAGTGTCTATCTGTCTGTCTGTCTGTCTGTCTCTCTCACACACACACACACACACCCTTCTTGCCCAGGGTTATTCACCTAATATATGTCAGAGGCAAGACTTTAAACCCAGCTTTCTAGCCACTGTCATGCTGCCTGTAACTTAGCAGGTGCTTACAAAAAGGTTTATGGAAGTGAGAAGAATTTAATATTTGCAAATTTACAGCAAGAAATTTAACTCTTTGGGCATTTTCAGAGTATTTTTTTTCAAGAAGAGGAATCAAAAAATCACAGGTGAATGTGACCTTAGAAATTATCTTGTGCATTATACAAATAGGCATTTGAGCCCCAGAGATAGAAAGTGCCTATCATCAGTGAGAGAACAGGAAGTCAGACTCAAGTGTCCTTACTCCCCAATAATCTGTTTTCCAATTACTGCTGTATTTTATGCTCTGCTGTATGTTTTCTTGTTGTTGGTAATTTGATTTGTTGTTATTGTTGTTGTTTTTTCCTAATCCTGTCTCCAAGTACAAATGCCTTGACTAGGACTTTAAGTGGAAATTTTAATGAATGGAATGTATTGGTAAACTGATCTACATATTTCCTTATTTATCTGTCATTTGGGTCACTCTATGCCAAGACATTTCCTCCTCCTCCTTCCCCCATTCTACCATATAATTTAGACTTGTCAGTATTGTTGACATGGACTTGAAACCCTCTTGGGAAGTTGCTTTGACTTTTTTCAAATGGATCAACCCTTAGTACAATGAAGGAATGTCATACTAGTGGATTTCAAAAACTGATGAAGTATGAAGCATAACTACAGGGCAACAAATTAAATAAAAAAATTTTTTTGCCAGTCACAGAATAATAATGCTTCATTTGCAAGTCATTTCATTATTTGGTCTACTTATTTCTTCTGTGTTGATTAGAATATTGTAAGCAGGCACTGTACAGCTTGCTTCCTTGAGGGCAAAAAAAAAAAATCAAACAAACTCATTGAACCCTCATGCCATTGAAGAGATGTTTGCCTTTTTTTTAATATTGTATTTTGTCCTAGAAAGCATTTGTCACAAAGTGTAACTCCTTAACTCCTTAACAAAAAGGGTTGAAAGAATATCCCCAGATAAATCTGACTTTCTAAGTCAACACCAGAATCTCATCTGTCTTCTTTCTTCTTCCAGCCTTCATTTCCTTCCATTTCCAACCTTCAGTTTCCTTGGGAAGATTGTCTGCCCATCAAATCTCTGCTCCTTTCTTAACTCTTTGTTTTGGACCATGAATCCTTATGATTTCCCTTCTCTCCTCATCTTCACCCACATACCAAGCCACATTCCCCAGCCACATAAGTAGCTTTTTGGCTATAAATCAGGCATTTTTAGAAAACAGCAGTGAGGCTTTTAGAACATTAAGATATTACACAGTCAAGTTGTTTCTTAGCTACAATTCAGGTGGCTTTTTTATTATTGATTTTGTTTCTGGTTTGTTATTTCATTGGTATCGGGAACTCCCTGGTGTGGAAGCTATCTCCATCAGTGCTGACCAGTAAATTCTCATCTTAGAGAGCTGCCTGATGCCCTGAGTGTTCAAGTAATTTGCCTGTGATCATAAACTAGTCTGAGTCAGAGGCAAGACTTCCTGGTCTTCCTAACTTTGACTGGCCATTTACCATTAAGCAATGCTGCCTTTCACGAACGGTGTGCCACTCTTGAACAATAGTTGTGCTTCTGAAAAGTTTTGTGTTAGTTAATTTTTATAAATCAAATCATAGTCTTGAGAAAAGCTAAAGCAACAAAAATTGAATGCTGTTATTATGCAACTAGGTGGAACAATGGATTAATTGCTGGACTGTAGTGAGAAGACACAAGTTCAATCTGGCTTCAGACATTACTAGCTGTGTGACCCTGGGCAAGTCACTTAACTATTTTTGCCTCAGTTTCTTCATCTGTTTTTTGTTTTTTTTTTTAGTTTCTTCATCTGTTAAATGAATTGGAGAAAGAAATGGCAACCTCTCCAGTATCTTTGTTAAGAAAACCCCAAATAGGGGCAGCTAGGGGCACAGTGGATAGAGGACCAGCCCCAAAGTCAGGAGGACCTGAGTTCAAATCTGGTCTCAGACACTTAATACTTTCTGGCTGTGTGACCTTGGGCAAGTCACTTAACCCCAATTGCCTCAGGAAAAAAAGAAAACCCCAAATGGTAGAATTGTAAAACCCTTTGATCCAGCAATGCCATTACAGGATCTGTACCCAAGGAAATCATAAAGGAAGAAAAACAATCCACATTTGCAGAAATATTTGTAGCCACTCTTTTTGTGGTAGCAAAGAATTGGAAAATGAATAGATGCTCATCAATTGGGGAATAGTTGAACAAGTTGTGGTACATGAAGGTAAGGGAATATTATTGTTCAGCAAAAATTATGAACAAGCTGATTTTAAAAGGGCCTGGAGAGATATATACAAACTGATGCGGAGTGTAACAAGCAGAACCAGGAATGTGTTATACACAGTAACAGTAAGAACTAACTGTGAAAGACTTGGTCCTTCTCAGTGGTTCACTTATCTGAAATAATCCCAATAGAATTTGGACAGAAAATGCCACCTGGATCCAGGTAAAGAACTAAGGAACATCACATGCCATGTTCACTTCTTTTTTTTTTTTTTAATGTCCCCCATGGTTTTTCCCTTTTGCTCTGATTTTTTCTCCCACAACATAATTCATAAAGCAATGTGTATTAAAAAATAAATAAATTTACTAGGAAAAAAGAAAACTCCAAATGGGGTCCCGAGGAGTTCATAGACAGACCAACAAAAAATAACAATTTTTATTATTATGCAACAAAAATTTATTTCTGGGCTTGAATCAGGAAGACCTAAGTTCAAATGAAGCCTCAGATATTTACTAGCTGTGTGATCCTGGACAAGGCACTTAATCCTATTTGCCTCAGTTTCTTCTTCTATAAAATGGAGATAATTAGAACTCCCATCTTCTAGTATAGTTATGAAGAGCAAATGGGACAATAACTATAAAGTACCTGGCATAATGTATGTACTATATAAATGTCAGCTATTTTTGTTGTTGTTGTTATTATTATTATTTATTTATTTTAAGTGAACTAGAGAGATCTTACTGTCAAGTAAATCTGTAAAAGGCTTTTTTTTATTTAATTGCAAATAAAGACTTTCCATTTCCTGTCTTTTGTCAGTTTATATTTCCATGACCATTTTTTTAAGCTTTAAAGAATTAAAAACACTTTAATTATAAGAAGAATATTCATTGCTCATGATTAGGCCATGCTAATATAATAAAAATTATGATATAAAAATAATTTTTTACTTTTAATGTAATACCAATCAATTGCACAAAAAATACTTTACAGAAAAATAACAAAATTTCAATGAAAATTCCTTGTATAAGTAAAAATAATGCATGATCATTTTTTTAATTGCTTAAACTATATGGAAAAGATTTTATTTTTTTTATTAAAGCTTTTTATTTGTATAACATATGTATGGGTAGTTTCCCAGCACTGATCTTTGCAAAGCTTTCCATTACAAATTTTACCCCCAGTCCCCTCCCCACCCCTAGATGGCAGGAAGTCCACTACATGTTAATAATGTTGAAATACTTGACAAGATGTGCAAGAAAAATCCTATCTACAAGAAAAAAAAAATCAGAGAAAGGAAACACAATGCAAGCAAACCTCAATAGAGAGCATGAAAATGTTATGTTGTGGTCCATATTTCATATCCCTCTCTCTGGGTGTATATGGTTTTCTTCAGTGAACAATTGGAACTGGTTTGAGACGTTTCATTGTTGAAGAGAGCCATGTCCATCAGAATTGATCATCATGTAATATTGTTGTTGCCGTATATAATGATCTCCTGGTTCTGCTTGTTTCACTCAGCATCAGTTCATGCAAGTCTCTCCAGGCCTCTCTAAAATCGTCCTGCTGGTCGCTTCTTACAGAGCAATAATATTCCATAACATTCATATGCCATAATTTATTCAGCCACTCTCCAATTGAAGGGCATCCCATTCAGTTTCCAGTTTCTAGCCACTACAAAAAGTTCTGCCACAAACATTCTTGCACATGTGGGTCCCTTTCCCTCCTCTAAGATCTGTTTGGGATATAAACCCAATAGAAACACTGCTGGGTCAAAGGGTATGCATATTTTGATAACTTTTTGAGCATAGTTCCAAATTGCTCTCCAAAATGGTTGGATCCATTCACAGTTCCACTAACAATGTATTAGTGTCCCAGTTTTCCCACATCCCCTCCAACATTCATCGTTATCTTTTCCTGTCATTTTAGCCAATCTGACAGGTGTGTAGTGGTACCTCAGAGTTGTCTTAATTTACATTTCTCTGATCAATAGTGATTTGGAGCAACTTTTCATATGACTAGAGATGATTTTAATTTCATCATCTGAAAATTGTCTGTTCATATCCCTTGACCACTTATCTATTGAAGAGTGGCTTGAATTCTTATATATATGAGACAATTCTCTATATATTTTAGAAATGAGGCCTTTATCAGAACCATTAAATGTAAAGATGATTTCCCAATTTGATGCTTCCCTCCTAATCTTGTCTGCATTAGTTTTATTTGTACAGAAACTTTTTAACTTAATATAATCAAAATTATCTATCTGGTGTTCAATTAGGAATTCCAGATCTTCTTTGGACATAAATTTATTCCATCTCCACAGGTCTGAGAGGTAAACTATACTACGTTCCTCTAATTTGCTTACAATATCACTCTTTATATCTAGATCATGAACCCATTTAGATCTTATCTTGGTATGTGGTGTTAGGTGTGGGTCAAGCCCTAATTTCTTCCACACTAGTTTCTAATTTTCCCAGCAGTTTTTGCCGAATAGTGAGTACTTATCCCAAAAGTTGGGGTCTTTGGGTTTATCATTTTTTTAAAGTGAAAAACAGCTGTATTTAGATCCCTAAAATATCTTTAAAAGTATCTTTGTCAGAAAATCTGAATTTGAATCCTGGCTTCTTCAGCTGAGTGACATTGAGCAAATCACTTAACTTCTCTGAACCTCAGTTTCCAAAATGAGATCATATTTAGAAAGCCTTCTACAAACCTTCAAATGCTTCATAAATGCTAGCTATTGTGGTATTGTATTGTACAATTTTGTATTATGGTAGTTTTATTGTAGTATTGTACAAATACTTTATATATGATTTAAAGTGTTATATTTTATATATTTTTAAAATATTTTATTATTGATCTTATATATATTAATATTATATATTGTATATATTATGTGTTTATATATTTAATATAATTATATATAACCAATATTACATATATATTTATATGATATATAATTAATATTAATAAATGGATGCTAAGTACTTAAATATATAATTAATATAATGAATATTCTATATAATTAATATTAATTATACATAATTAATATTAATTATGTATAATTAATATTAATGAATGGATGCTAAGTACTTAAAACAGCATTAATTAATAAATTAATAGAAAAACACTTTCTTCAATCAGTAATGTCTTTGTATTCTGAAAGAACTCATGTACTTTCAAAATCACATTTATTTTCACAGTTACTCTGCCTCTAGAATCATTATAGGGGGACATAAATGGTTGCTTAGACCCCCAACATGAAGGAATCTATATAGTTAGCTTCTTTTTATATTTGTGGCCCATATTTCAGAGTCTTAACAGAAAAACATTACTCAAAGTGATTTATGGCAATACCCTGATAAAAATCATGTCTGGAATTTTTGGTACTAAGTCATTGTATTTACTAGACAAGTCACATTTAAAAAGCTATAATTTTTCTGCAGCCATAAAACAGGATAAAATACCAATTTTGTTTAGCCTTGAGCATATAATCTTAGTGGGATCAGTTTATAAATCCTTTATCAGTCAAGAAGAATACCAGGAGTTAACTTCTTGGTTTCAGTGATTGAAAAACATTTTTTTTAACCTCAGTCTTTGTACAATTCTATTAAAATAGCAAAATAATGAAATTCTAGTGAAATCCCTTTACCTGTCCACATATTTGTTATAATTTGTTCTTGCCTACTATTCTTTTCTTTTCTACCTATAGGTATCGTTTGGCAGGCCTACCTGGTGAGTATCAGCACAGGAACATTACCAGCCCTGAGATTAACTATTGCCTGGTGAAAGACTTGATCATCTGGACCCAATATGAAATTCAAGTGGCAGCTTATAATGGAGCTGGTCTGGGATCATTCAGCAGAGCAGTTACAGAATATACATTACAAGGAGGTGAGCTTGATTCCTAATTAAAAATGTAATCTTAGAAGACTCTTTTCTTTGCATAAAGTCAATGTGAGGTTGGAATTTTCTAATGTCAATTAGAGCTTAGGTTTGGTGGTTCTAACAGAGGATTGTAAATATTTGAATTCAACTTAATAAATATTTGCCAAGTGGGTAAAGAGATTCTTTCTGATGGATATTTCTTGTATAGTTAATTTGTCTCCAAACTATAGAAATCAAGTGAGGTCAATGGCAATTATCTAGCACCTACTGTGTGCCCCAGTATTGTACTAAGATCTGGAGATACAAAGAAAGACAAAAACAGTTCCTGGCCTAAGAAATTCATAATTGAAGGGGGAGAAAACATGCAAACAACTGTTTACAAAAAAAAAAGATATATGCAGAATAGAAGGAAGATAATCTCAGAGGGAAGGCACTAGTATGAAAAAGGAATAAGGAAAGACTCCATGCAAAAAAAATAACATTTTTAGCTGAGACTTGAACAAAGACAAATAGTCTAAGAGACATATATGAGGAAAGAAAGCATTATAGCAATGGGGTAAATTCAGTGGAAATGGAGAATTGGGAAATGAAGTGTCTTATTTGTGGAATGGCAAGGGGGCCATTGTGACTGGATCATAAAGTACCTGAAAGACAATAAAGTGTTAGAATCCTGGAAAGAGATCAGATTTCAAAGGGCTTTGAAATCCATACAAAGGATTTTATATTTGCTCTACAAATAATAGGCTGCCACTAAAGATTTTTGATAAGGGAAGTGACACAAACTGTTCTGATCCAAACAGAGTATACCAATTGCCACATTTTTCAGGTTGCTGGAGGAAATTTATCTATTTAGATTATATATTTATCCATATACACAAATATCTTTATATATATTTTATATGTAGAATGCACACACACATATTTCTTACTTTCTGTAGTAGATACATGCCTGAAAAGTTATTTAGGGGTTGAATTTTGATTAATCAGATCACTTACACTTAGGTGAAAAAAATCAGATTCACAAATATGGAATAATAGAGGCATAGTTGGACAGCAATTTGTCTGAAAAAGATTTGAAAGTTTTCTTAGACTTTAAGCTCAATATGAGTCAGCAGTGTAATTGTACAACCCATAAAAACTAATGCAATCTTGGGCTGCTTTAAAAGAGGCCTGTCTTCCAGGAATCTAGAAGTAATGGTCTCTGGACAGAACACATATGGAGCTGGTCTGGGATCATTCAGCAGAGCAGTTACAGAATATACATTACAAGGAGGTGAGCTTGTTCTGGGTCACACGATTCAAGTAGGACAATGAAGAGTGTCCTTAGGATGGCCACCAGAATGGAGTAGAGCTCTTGAGTCTATAACATATAAGAGTCAATTGAAAGAACTGGGTGGGTATTTGGCCTGGAGAAGAGTAACCTCAGTGGGGACACAATAGATGTCAAATATTTGAAAGGTTTTTATGTGGAAGAGAGATTATATTTACCCTTCTTTGATCCAACAGTATAAAAATGGGAGAATGAGTGGAAGTTACAGGAAGGCAAAGTTAGAGCTAAATTTAGGCTTTATGAATTAGATTGATTAGATCAAAAGCAAAATGAGCTGCTCCATATATATGCTATAGTGGAGATTCTTCTGGGGCTTGGGTTGGATTAGGTACCTGCTGAGGTCCTTTCCAATTCTTAATTCTCTGATTATGCAATTCTCTGATTTTTAAGGATGGACGAAAAACTGTGAGGTTTTGTTTTGTTTTGTTTTGTTTTCCCAAAAAGAATAGCCGCTTCCTAGTTTATTTTTTGAACAGTCTTATTTTCATTTATTTTTATTTGTTCAGGATCTCTTGCATGTCTCCCCTCTTCTCTATTCCCACTATCACAACACTCGTTGTATTGCAGTAAACCCCTAACTAGTCTTTTTACCTTCCATACTCATCCTATGCCAATTCATCCTTCCCAGTTCTGTGAGATTAATCTGTTTCTGTCTCTGTTTCTCTCCTCTCTCTCTCTCTCTCTCTCTCTCTCTCTCTCTCTCTCTCTCTCTC
>JAJPUD010000688.1:444144-479917 GCA_023553655.1 Myrmecobius fasciatus | reverse complement strand
TGTGTGTGTGTGTGTGTGTGTGTGTGTGTGTGTGTGTGTGTTTGTATGTTGTTGTTTTTAAGCACAGCATCAATCACAGGGCTCTTTTTTGGAATTTTCCTGTGACCTCATTTCATGTCTCCTGGATTTAGCTGGGGTAAAGAAAGGAATATTACCCCATGACTGGCAGGAACATATGTCTAAAGAACTACAAGACCTTGGCTTTGTCATAGCTTCTCCTCTGGGGTGCAGTTACATTGTGTTCATCATTACAGTTTTCATTAACTTCCCAGTCAACTAAATTTTAGGTGAACCAAATAAAAGAAGAGTTTTAATTTTGTCCTTGAATATTTTTTTATCTGAGATGGGATGAAAACCAAGAAAGGCACACCAAGAAAGAAAAAAAAAATATGTAGGAGAATAAAATATGTAGAGAAAAGAGAGGATGGTGATGGTGAAGGAATCTTGAGGGAGAGAAACAGAAATTAAAGTTTGAATTTTTTTTAAAGAACTGATCCATTAGGAAGGGATTTTAAAAAGTAAGTTAGGATGGGGAAAGAAAAGTGTTAATTTGTGAAGGAATGATAGAAAATACAGAATGTGAGAGATACATATGAAACAAGAGATTAAAATATGACCCACAAGCCAGATATGACTTGCTCCTTGTTTCTAAGCTTAGAATGTTTTTTATGTTTTTAAATAAAGTTCTATTTCATTTTTTAAAGTTAGCTAAGTAACCATGTAAAAACAGGCAGGGGAAAAGATTTAGCTTGTAACTGTAATCAATAAACCATCACTAATTAAGTTCCTTTTATTTTCCAAGTACTGTGTTAGAAACTGAGGACACAGTGACAAAAAATTAGAACTTTGAGTATCTGTGTGCTTGTGTCTATGTGTATGTCTCAAATACTAACTGCATGACCCTGGACAGGTCAGTTAATTCTGTTTGTCTCAGGTCCTCATCTATAAAATGAGCTGAAGTCGGAAATGTCAAACTGTTCCATTATCTTTGCCAAGAAAACTCCAAATAGGGTCACTTCAGAATTGGACACAATCCGGATAACTCAATAACAAATGAGAGGTCTCTTCTCCTGCTTTCTAGTAAAAACACAGAAGTCATATTCCATGTAGCTAATTCTCGCTTATTCTACCTAACTGCCTTCAAGATTGGAAGATATAAATTTTAAATTTATAAGTATTTATTTTTTCTCTCCCTGTCACCTTATCCTCTACCCTCACTGAGAAATTAGGAAAAAAATCCTTGTAATCCTAGATATAATCAAACAAAATAAATTCCCACAATGGACATATTCAAAATTTTATGTCTTATTTATGATTCAGTCCATCATCTCTCTGTCAAAAAGTGGGAAACATTCTTCATCAACCATGAATTGTCTTGATCAAAGTTCTTAAAATTTTCAAAGTTCTTTATTTTTTACACTGTTGTTATTTTATAAATTATTCTCCTGATTCTCCTCACTTCATTGTGCATCACTTCATAAATGTTTTTCTTAAAACTTCCTTCCATTTCTTAAAGTATCATATCATTCTGTCACATATATATATGTGCATATATATATGTATATTTGAACATATAAGTGTATGTATAGGTGTGTATGTATATCTGTATCCTTTTACTCTTTGTTTTGTTTGGTAGAAGCCTAAAAGTGGTGTTTCTGGATAAAGGGTATGCATAGTTTAGTTCGGAAGGGTTCTGAACTGTTTTCTTAAAATACTTGGACTGATTTATAGCTTCACTAACATGATTTAAGGTTCCTATTTACCTAAAGTCCCTCCACATTTGCCATTTTCTTTTTTCTTTTTTTTTTTGTCAATTTTTGTCAATCTGACAGGAATGAGGTAGAACCTCAAAGTTTAATGAACCATCTCCCACAACTACACATAGTTTAACTAATGGCAGCATTGCCAGAATAACCTTCTAAGGTCTTTTAGATATCCTAAATTTGGATATTCCAATTCCAGACCATTTTTCACTCAGCTAAAGCACAGGTCTGACCATGTCCCCCCAGCTTTTCAGTAAATTCCAGTGACTCTGTCGCCTTCAATATCAGATATAAAATTCTCTGGCATTCAAAGCCCTTCACAATCTGGACCTTTCCTCCATTCCCAGTTTTTATATACCTCCCTCCCTCCCCCATTCTCCACCACATACTTAGAAATCTAGTGACACTGGTCTCCTTTGATGTTCTTCCCACAGGAATACTCCATATTTTAAGGCTTTTTCACTGTTTGTAGACCTGATATTATTCCCTTCTTGTCCCTACCAGCTGGCTTAACTGGCTCCCATCAAGTCTCAGCTAAAATCCCACCTTCTACAGGAAGCCTTTCCTGATTCTTTCTAATACCAATGCCTTTTCTCTGAGATAATCTCCAATTTATCCTGTCTGTATATAATTTATATATTATCATTTTAATGTTATCTCCTCAATTAGAGCCATGAGCTCCTTGCGAGCAGGGACTAACTTTTTCCCTTTCTTTGTATCTTCAGTACTTAGCACAATGTCTGATAGATAGTAGGCACATACTAAATGCTTATTTAAAAATTTGTTTCATTTTTTAATTCAAATCATTTATATCAATGTAGTATTTACTCTGGTCTTAAGCTTTGTTTACAATACAATATACTTTGCTGCACCAGCAATGCCTGTGAGGAAACAACAGGCTATCCTGACCCAGAGAGATTGATATCATAAGACCTCTTTTAGCCTCTGGGTTTCTAAACTGGAAAAGGTTGGGGAGCAGCTAAGTCCTTATAGTCTGATATTCTAGCTGAGAGGATTTAAAGTATGACAGCCATTAGCAATTACCTTGGAAAACTCTTGGGGGACTAATTAGATTGTTCAAGACAAGAAAAGGGCAATTAGAGTACTTGTCTTTGAAAAGGAGAAATATAATAACTCAAAATTAATAATTTGTCAACGTAACCCAGAAAAATATTGGAACATATCTAAAAAATAATTTTGCAAACTAGTAGGTCCCAGGGAATAATGCAAAAATCGAAATGCATTTGAGAAAAATAAATTCTGTCAAACCAGTTTGATTTTTCAGGAGAGTGGTGAGCAGATCCTTCAGGGAAGTGAGATCTAATTTGTCATGAATTTAGAAAAGCTTTTGATTTTGTTCTACATGAGATATTTATTGGGGTACAGAGAAAATATGGTGGAATTGATGCTATTATTAGATGGGGAGACAACTTGTTAGAGAGTCTTTCTCAAAGAACTTATTAATGATTCATTGTTAGCCCAGAGTAAGAGGACTATATGACAAATGCATACTGACTTGATTCAGTATCAGGTATGGAAAAGGGACAAATACAAACACAGTCCTACCATTTACTGTTCAGTCCCAAAACTCACTGTGTTTTTAATGGTTCATTTTCTTAGATTGCAATTAATTTGGTAGTCTCTGATTTATTTCTTTAGGTGAAAACCCCAAAGGGAAGATAGACCTTTGTCTGTCTTGTTTTCAGTGGTGTGTTATTTATGTCTGAATTAATTTGGTTTTGTATCTTTTTTTTCATTTGTTATAAACCTAATTTTTCTTTTAGGCTTTATTTATTATTGAGGCTTATTAAAAATGGATGGTTTATCTATTTTGGTTCTTCATATGTTCATACATTTGGTTTTCAAATGCCAGCTTACCCTTCTATGAGGATATAGTAATTATTTCATATATACCTCTCTTTACTTTTTCTTAATACCTTCTTCATCCCTCCTATTGCCCATTATCTTGTCTACCAACCCCATTTAATAGTTTTTATTCACAGTGCCTCTGTGACCTTTTCTGCTAAAGGAATTTTAAAATGCGGCATATTAACTTACAAATCAAGTAGCAAACTTCTCATACATTTCTAGCCAAGTGAACTTTGCAGGGGTGAGTGGAAAGGTTGCTTCTGTCATGATGGCTATGGCCTAAAATTCAACATATCTAGAACCTTAGCTCTGTTTTCAAATATCCATGATAGCTGCCCCCAAATGAATAGAAAATAACAAAATTATTCAGGGAATTTTCTCCAAACACTTTCTGAAATTGTATACTTTACGTTTCTTGTAGTTGAAAAAAATGGATAGTATAAGTTCTACATAAATCCTATAAATAATTAGAAAGCATTTCATTTTATCTCCAGTAACTTTCTAATCTTTTGGAACTGAAGAATGATTAGTTTCAAACTGCTTTAATCTAATGCAAATTTTAAAAATTATTTAAGTATTTTATTTTCCCTAGTTACATGTAAAAATGATTTTTTACCATTCATTTTTAAAACTTTGAGTTTCAAATTGTCCTCCTTCCTTCTGCCCCTCCCCCTGCTGAATTGAGAAAGCAAACAATTTGATATAGATTATACATGTGTAGTCATCAAAAATATTTCCATATTAGTCATGTTGTGAGGAGGAAAAACATACCTCTTTTGTCCTGCTGGTCGTTTCTTACACAGCAATAATATTCCATAACATTCATATACCATAATTTATTCAGCCACTCTCCAATTGACAGGCATCCACTCAGTTTCCAGTTTCTTGCCACTACAAAAAGAGCTGCCACAAACATTCTTGCACAGGTGGGGCCCTTTCCTTTTTTTATGATCTCTTTGGGATATAAGCCCAATAGAAACACTGCTGGGTCAAAGGGTATGCAGTTTGATAACTTTTTGAGCATCGCTCCAAATTGCTCTCCAGAATGGTTGGATCCGTTCACAGTTCCACCAACAATGCATCAGTGTCCCAGTCTTCCCACATCCCCTCCAATACCTGTCATTATCCTTTCCTGTCATTTTAGCCAATCTGACAGGTGTGTAGTGGTACCTCAGAGTTGTCTTAATCTGCATTTCTCTGATCAGTAGTGATTTGGAGCAACTTTTCATATGATTATAGTTTTAATTTCATCATCTGAAAATTGTTCATATCCTTTGACCATTTATCAATTGGAGAATGGCTTGAATTCTTATAAATATGACACAATTCTCTATATGTCTTAGAGATGAGACCTTTATCAGAACCCTTAAATGTAAAGATGATTTCCCAATTTGATGCTTCCCTCCTAATCTTGTCTGCATTAATTTTGTTTGTACAAAAACTTTTTAACTTAATATAGTCAAAATTATCTATCTGGTGTTCAATTAAGAGTTCCAGATCTTCTTTGGACATAAATTTATTCCATCTCCACAGGTCTGAGAGGTAAACTATCCTACGTTCCTCTAATTTGGTTATAATACCACTCTTTATATCTAGATCATGAACCCATTTAGATCTTATCTTGGTGTGCAGTGTTAGGTGTGGGGCCAGCCTTAATTTCTTCCACACTAGTTTCCAATTTTCCCAGCAGTTTTTGCCGAATAGTGAGTACTTATCCCAAAAGCTGGGGTAAAATTTTTTAAAAGTTTAAAAAATATGCTTTAATCTATATTCAGGCACTATCAGTTCTTTGTCTAGAGATGGTAGCATTTTTCATCATAAACTCTTTAAAGTTGTCTTAATCTGATGCAAATTTTTAAAAATAAATTTTATTTTTAATTCTAAACTTAACAACAAAAGATGTATTGCTACATGCAAAATAGAACACAAAAAGAAATTATTTATGAAACCGTAATCTCTAATCCATATAGTTTGCTTTTTAAGTCTATAATAAATTCAAATTATTTTCAAAGCTGTCCTGTTAGTGTTTCTTTTTGAACTTTCTTCTGTGCATTTTAAAAAATGCTTCAATGGTCCTCTTTATTCTTTTTTTTTTTTTTGCAACACTATTACTAGTTCCCATCTCCTTCTTTTCAAATCTCCTCACACATACCAATTTAAAAAAAAAGAAAAAGAAAACAACTTTTGTAGCAAGCAAGTATAATCAAGCAAAAGAAATCTACACATTTGCCATGTGCAAAAGTACACATTTCATTCTATACCATGAGCCTGTCTGTTAGGAGATGAGAAACATTTCATCATTGCCTCTTGAGTTGATAGAACAATTCATTGATCAGAGTTCATTGATCAGAGTCTTTCAAAGCTGCTTTTTTTATTTAACAATATTTTTGATACTGTATAAATTGTTGTCCTGGTTCTTCTCGCTTCATTCTCTATGATGCAAATTTAATGTAAGGTTCACAAATTTTTGTTCAGAACTGCCCAGGTATTAATGGAAAGCTATAATTTCATCACAGAATTGGTTTTGAGATTACCAGAAAAGCTGAGGGTATAATGCTCTATTCCATTAGAATACAAACATTGAATATGCTTTGGTTCTACACTAAAATAAGCCATCATACATTAGCAAACATATTCTATCCATCTCTTCAATGCATTCATTAAGATGCAGATGTTGATTTTCTATAAAGGGTCCAAAGATAAATTATACCATAAATCATCATTTTGAACATAGCAAGATTCGTATTTTTTCTGGTCATGTTTCTTGATCGCTTTTCTTTATGTAACAGGTATTTTTGTGTTATCATCATTTATTCTGGTTTCAGAACATTACCTTCTAATGAAAGAAAAATATTTTCTATCTAAAGAGAAATGAAAAAAATTTGGTTATCCACATTTCTAAAACATTAGTAAAAAGTCCCTAAATGTTCACCTGGGCTTTGAAAGGTTTCCTAGATTAAGCATTATAAATGAGAGTTTTGTTCTGAAGCGCCATTCTTATATCCTCTTGGGAAATTCTCATTGTGGCACAAATGACATTGAACAAAAATCACATGCCTTAATCCTAAAAGGTTTCTAAAGCTTCAGCTTCTACCTGTAAAATAGGGCAATATTTTACATCCTATGCTATTTCCTGAAGCAGCAGAGGAAGAAACAACTGAAGAAGTAGAAATAGGAGAGATGCATCATTAGGTATGCTCTTAAATCTAACTGTTAAATAATTTACAAAAATGTGACTTGCTGTTTTCTACTCTGTACAAAAGATTTTTTCCAGATTACAAAATACAGTCGATAGAAGTAATTGGGATAATTTCTTAATTTCTTTTTCTAGATCTTTAATTTCATTGATGTGGAAAAAAAATATGGAAACCCCACCAATAGAGATGGACAACTCATTTGTAATTTATAAACTTAGAATATGCCAGAGGCACGAAAGGTCATAGCTACATAGCCAGTAGGTATTAAGAGAAAAGGCTGTACCCCAATGTTCACTACACCAAGCTACATCCCTTTGAAAACAGCTTAAAATTTGGATATAATTTAAAAATAGAGATTCCAAGATTGCATATTTCATTCATTTTGGGCTAAAATGGCAATAATTCAGTTGCAAAACATAGTTACTATATTAAAAATGATCTTTTGACCATACCCCAAAAGGCATCCTTTGAAGTGCAAAATAGATCATAGACTCCTATCCACAAATTAAAAGTTAAGCACTGTTGGAGTCAAATAGGAATTCTGAGAGATAGATTTTACTTGTTGTACCAGAGAGAAGGAAAGTGATTGTATTGGTATAACACACACACACTCCTTCACTGACTCCCCATTTCCTACCAAATAAAGTATAAACTCTCAGTCTTGTTATTCAAAGGCCTCTTTAATCTTATTCTAACCTATATTCCCAACTTATCTTACACTTCTCCTCCATATGTTTTCTACTTTCCAGAAAATCTAGATAACTTTCTATACTTGGTTCAAGTATGACCTTTTCCAGTCACCATGTCTTTGCTCACATTGTCCCTATGCTTGGAAGGTCCTTCACCAGTATGGAGGTTCTTTTAAAACTCAACTCAAGGGGCAGCTAGGTGGCACAGTGGATAGAGCACCAGCCCTGAAGTCAGGAGGACCTGAGTTCAAATCTGGTCTCAGACACTTAACATTCCCTAGCTGTGTGACCCTGGGCAAGTCACTTAACCTCAATTGCCTCAGCAAAAAAACAAACAAAAAAACCCTCAAGGGCTGCCTTGACTCATAAGTCAATTAATTGAACTAATTTCAATTAATTTAAATCTTCTCTTCAGTCTTTCATAGCACATTATCTGGTCCTTACACATTTTCTGTATCATAGTTACTTGTGTCCATGCCTTTAACCCATCTTAAACTATAAACTTTTTGAGAGCAGGATCTGTGCTTATATCTATCTTTGTATCCCTTGTTGTCTAGCATAACATCTTGCACATACAGGTATAAAGTTAAGGGTTTGCTTAATTTAATTCAATCACCTTGAAAAGTACTAAAATTGAAAATGACTAGAGAAATTGAAAAACCACATGTTGTCACAGGCTTCCATTGAAAATCAATGTCCCTTACTACAGAATCTAGGTATAGATCCCATTTAATGGGATGAATACAAGTGCATTATGGGAAAGAGCCTGTGTAGGGTGTAGTCAGCACTGATGCCCCTCCCACACACATAACCCCGCCCCCTCCCCACTTTGTGGAAATCATAGACTCACTGTGGTACTGAACTTTGTTAATGACCTTTGAGGAGTTCTGTTGTGCGCAGGTATAAATGGCCCAGGAGAATCCACCCAATAGTGATACTGCTCCTCCTAGACCTAGAGCAAGAAACCATCTCATTCAACCTCCTTACATAACAGATGAGGAACTGTGGACTAGAGAAGTTAATGATTTACCTAAATTCTCAGAGGAAGCAGGATTAGAACGAAAGTCCTCAGACTCCTTGCGTCTTCCTTCCAGTGTATCACCCCATTTCTTATTTCCGCCTCTTGTGCTTTCAAACCCTTCAGTTTCTGATGTTTTTTCGGGTCTCTCCAAATTTAATTCCTATGTTCAAACAAGTGCTCTGTCTTTTTCCTTTATCATTTCTCCCTACTACCTTGCTGTTAAAACCTTAAGAAGATTCAAGCACAGTACTCTACACCTGCAGGCAGAGTTGTACCTAGCACGTGCTGGCCACATCTCTGCCCCAGAGCAGCAGCATCTGGAGAGGGCCGGCTCCCACCCCCAAAGTCCCGTGTCATTGTAAACATCTCCCAGGGCCCACCGTTTCCCTTGGAGAGGGGCCAGGCTCCCTAACTCTCCTCCCAACAGGATGAGATTGTCCTCTTGCCACCCCTCTCTTTCACTGCTCCCCTCCGCCCGCCCCTCGGAATTTTCCCCAGGGACAACAATTCCACACGGGTACTTCATGTATTCTTGATAAGAATCCATGCACTCAAACTTCCCTTGGATTCTAGAATTGGAGCAGGGCCTGCTCGTTAGCCAGGCTTCAGTTTTCGTCTTAAGAAAGAAACGATGACTGCCCCCTCACCCTCAGCTGAAAGTGTAGAAACAATAGATGCAAAGCACCTTGGGAAAGAAAGTTACAAAATGACCGACATGAAAGTGACAGCAGGATCAGATGATGTGCTGCTTAGCATCTTAGATAACTGGAGACAGCAGGGCCGGACCTAAATGAAGGCGGTGAACCTGGCGCAGGCAGATAAAAAGTGATATGCACCAGGCTTGCTAATGAATTTAAAACACTTACAGGATGAGCCTAAGTGGCAAGTGAGAGCCTGCCAAACTGAGCAGAAATGATATTGACCCCTTAAGCGGGCTTGCAGTCCTACTCGATGATAAATTGGAAAAATGAAGCAGAATCCGTTTACTCTTCATATATGATGCTAAGGAATGCAAGATAAAAAGGAAAGCCATTTGGCATAATGAATGGGTGCAGCCTTGGGGTCGGGATGAGCTGGGTTCAGGTCCTACCTCCGCCATATGCTGGCTCTGACAAGGTCAGTGCTCCTGGGACAGGGGATAAAGAGTTTCACTTGGAATGAGGAAGACCTGAGTGAGTTCCAGTATATGACCCTGGATTTAGTTTCATAGCCTCAGCTTTCTCATTTGTAAAATGGAGAAAGGAATAACATCTATCTCATAATAACTAGGTTTTTGTTGTGAGCATCAAGTGAGAAACATGGGGACAAGACTTCAAACACCTTGAAGCTGCTATTAAAAAATACTAGCTAACTAGCTAGCTGAGGGAGAAAGCAGGCACTAAACAGAGGAAGTTTCCACACTTGGATTCCTTATAACAATTAATTCACAGATCCAATCCAAAAGTATTATTGTAAAGAGCTATGGAAGACAAGGAAGAAGAGAAAATGCCGGGTGAAGAGAGAGGGACACAAACTTTGTGATAAGGGGATACTGCTCTTTCAAAAACCCATTTAGTATTCCCTATGATGTCCCAGTTTTGAAAGAAGATATTTCAAACACCCTTGAAAAATAATAGAATGCATTGACTAAACTATGTCTCTCTTCCATTATCACTTCACTAACCTATCCAAGTTCTGTTGGCACAGGGTTAATGAGGTGCTAATGGGTGAAAATAATGTTCTTGCTCTTACTTGCCTTGCACCTGCGTACCATCCCATCTGATGAAAACTGTCTAAAGGGTCTCCCTCCCCTGGTATCTGGCACATCTGAGACAAAAATACAGAGATTTGTTTTGTAAAGCACACAAAAAAGTAGATGTTTCATATTTTATATCTGAATTATTTATTTTTATCTGAATTAATTATAACAAATCTTGCAGCTTACTTGTAAAAGACATCTAATATTAATATTGTCTGATATAGTCAAAAGTACTCTAATGAATTTAGATATTGGATACTATGCACAAATTGTAGTTTATATGGGTATTTAATTATATGCTACTTAGAATTCTTCTAAATAACGAGCTCAATTTTCTCCAATTTTGAAAAGTGTATGCATTTTTATTTGTTAGGTTGCATAGGCCACAGGAGTTAGCAATACAGAAAAATCATCGTGTTTTGATTTTATCCCTTTGTTCCTCAGAACATTCTCTATACCCTAAATCATATACCTTCAAAAGAATGAAGGAAAGGGAATTCACAGCCTGTTAGAAACTAAAGGATATTTTTAGGCCAAATAGGTACATGCGTTTACATTACATATTCATATCTTAATGTGAAATTAATGTATTGCTTAATAAAATTCATTAACAGCATATCTAAGTCCAGAGAACATTTTGAGATTGGAGAAAAACAAAAGATTATTTCTGACAGTGTAGATCAACTTACTCTTGATTATGTGACTAACTTTACAATAGATGGGACTTTGTTAATCTGTGAGGTGATAGTATTAAATTTCACTAACATAGCTCCTTTTCTTCCTTCTTTGATTTCTTTGAAGTATAGCCCTAGTAGTGGTATAGCAAGTTGGGGAAGGACTTGATAGTAAACTTGCCTTGAATTAAGGAACACCTGAGCTCAAGTTTACCTCTAACACACTTTGGCTATCTGAGCAAGTCACTTAACTTCTCAGTACCCCCAAGTAACTCTTAAGAAGCACTTGGCAGTCTGCATTGGTCAAGGGAATCTGCTCACTTCGAGTTCTAATACAAAAAAAAAAAGCACAGATCCAGCTCCTCTTGATAAGTAACCCCCACCCCCTGCCAAGGAGAAGGAAATAGCTAAGGCAATGTTCTAGTTTCTAATGATCTAAAATAATTGTCAGAAATCATTGTGTCCAATCATCTGATTTTTTTGGTTGAGGAAACTGAGTCCCAAATAGATTTAATGATTCCTTTAAAGTAACAAAGGTAATAACAAATTTGGAGCCAAGATTCTAGCTCCATAATCTCATAACCTAATGCAAAATACAGTATGGAAATTGCTATATGCAAATAAAATATACAGGAAAATCTGATATATATAGTAAGAGAGGAAAGGTACTATTATTAAAAGGGAACTAGAAAAAGCTTCTTACAGAAGACAGGACTTAAGCTGAGACTCCAGGGAAGCCCTATACTTGTGTACCTTTTATCCCATATTCCCTATATCCCCATCCATAGGTCAACAATCATTTAATGAAGGGCAACAATGTGCCAGGTAATTGTGCTGGTGACTAGATACACAAAGACCAAAGTGACATAATTCATGCCCTCAATATGCAAAAATTCTGAGGAAACAACATGATGATACATAGGTATATAAGGTAAACTTTAAAAGAGAAGCACTAGCAGTGTGGAGTATCAGGAAAGGTCTCATGCAGAAGATAAGAACTGAGTTTTGAAATAAACTGAGGATTCCAAGAGATCTCATAGGTAAGGAGGGGGTACACTTCAGACAGAGGTGGTGGCTAATACAAAAACAGAGGATATCATGTATGAGGAACAACAAGAAAGCCAGCTTGGTATGTACACTAGTGTACTCTTGGTCAAGCTGTAAATTGGTCCAGCCATTTTGGAAAGCATTTTGGAACTATATCCCCCAAATTACCTAACTATCCATAATCTTTAACTCAACTACACCACTCTTAGGACTATACTTCAAAGAATTCAAAGAAAAAAAGAATATGTGTACAAAAATATTTATAGTAGTTCTTTGCATGGCATCGTCAATTTGAAAATTAAAGAAATGTCCTGTTGGAGAATGGATGTAATGGAATATTATTGGGCCCTAAGAAATGATGAAATGGATCATTTTGGAGAAAAGTGGAAATGCTTATGTTAACTAATGCAGAGCAATGAGCAGAGCTAGGGGAAAATATATATATATATATATATATATATGTATATATATATATATACACACACACAATGAAAACAAAAAACAACTCTCAGAAATGTTCAAACTCTTATCAATGCAGTGATAAACCATAGGTCCAAAAGAATGAAAAAGAAAAAGACTATTTACTTTCTAACAGAGAAGTGATGAAGTTAAAATGATAAAAGAGATACATTTTCATTTGTGGCTACTATGGGAATTGTTTCCCTAGCCCACCATTTGAGAGTCTCATTTTGGGGATTTGGGGTGGTTTTATTTTGTTTTACTAATTGTAGGGCAAAGATAGAAAAGAACACATAAAATGCTTGCTAATTTTTTTAAAAGAAAATTTAAAAGAAAAAAGGTCAATTATGGTTGGATTGTGGAGTGCATGAGGAGAGTAATATATTAAAAAATTTGCAAAAATGGGATTGGGCCAAGTTGTAAAGAGCTTTAAATGTCAAAGAGAATGATTTATATATTTGATTTTAGAAATAAGAGGGAAATACTGAAATATGTTGATTAGGGGATTGTCACCATAAAACCTATGCCTTAGGAAAAGCACTTTAATTACTGTGTTAGATTGGAATAGAGGAAGAACAGAGATGAGGAAAACAATTAGAAAATACCACAGCAGTTCCAGTAATAAATAAGAAGAGCTTAAAACAAGGGTAGTGGCTGTTATTGAGAGCAGACACAGTCAAGAGATGTAGTGATAGGAATGACAATATCTAACAATTGTATTAATATGTAAGCGTCAAAGTAGAAGAGTCACTCAGATGAACAGTGAAGTTTTGAATTGTGGCTTGACTAGAAAGGTAAAGATACCCTCAGTAAAAAATAGGGAATTTTCAAAGAGAGCAATGTATTGGGGGAAGAAAATTAGTTCAGTTTTGGACTTGTTGATTTTAAGTGCCTACAGGATATCCAATTCAAAGGGCCTAATAGAGAACTGGTGATGGTGCTATGGTGCTCTGGAGAGAGATTGAGCTGCATATATAGACCTGGGAGCCATCTGCATAGAATTGATAATTAAGCACATGGTAACTAATGAGGTCACCAAGTGAGTGGAGAAAGAAAAGAGAGAATGGTCCTAGATGAAATCTTTGAGTATTCATTCTTTTATGAATGACTTCAATTTCACACTTTTGACTGGATAATTTCCATCAATCTGCAAACATGCTTTGGTTTCCTCTATTAAAATAATACTCTCTCCACTTTTCTACCCTATTGAGTTACCATCCTATCTTCCTCCATTTCTGTGAGAGTTTTCTTTGAAAAAAAATTCACATATTTTCAATGCCTAATATTTATTCATTCTTCAGTCTTTATAATCAAGTATCTGTCCTTACTATTCACTGATTTTTGAAGGTTAACTATATAAGTTCTTAGAACAGTTGGTATAAAGCTGACATATATTGGAGGAAAAGCACTTGATTCTATTTTACTTTTTTTTCCAGATCAATGAGATTTGTTTCCAAATTATGAAAGGAAAAATAAACATTTTAGAAGAAGTGCTTAAAACCCAAGACAGTAGAAAAGACAACAAGAGAGTGCTAAACAATTTTAAGTGAGCTTGTCTCTCAGCCTATTAAAGTTATATCTCAGGACACATAAACAGCATAAGAAATGATTGAGAATCCATTGTGGATAATTTTTCAAAAATCAAGAAGAATGAAAGAATATCATAGAACTAGAGGTAGGTAAATATCCCAATTTTCAGATAGAGAAAAAAGGATTGATTTTTAGAAGCTACAGAAAAATAAACTAGAAGTCAAATAGTCACATGTCTGTCATACAGCTAATTCATGGATTATGATAGTAGTGAAAATTAGGAACTGTTATAGGTTCAGTAAGAATAAGTCATTCCAAGCTAATCTCATTTCCTTTACTGATAGTTACTAAATTTATGGATTAAGGAATTCCATTAAACATATTTTATACTTTAGCATAGTATTTGACAAAGTCTTTTATAAAATGCTTTGTGGATAAGAGGGAGAAATGTGGGCAAGGTAATAGCACAAGTAAAATTTGCAGGTGAATTTTGTAACTGGTGGAAGATTTGCACCCAAAGAATGTTGAAAGGATTGTCATCATAGAATGTTGTAGGATTTTATTCTTCTTAAAAATTTTTTATTTAGGGGCAGCTAAGTGGCACAGTGGATAGAGCACTAACTCCTGAAGTCAGGAGGACCTGAGTTTAAATCTGATCTCATACTTAATACTTCCTAGCTGTATGACCCTGGGCAAGTCACTTAACCCCAATTGCCTCAGAAACAACAGCAAAAAAATTATTTAATATTTACCTCCCAGTTACATGAAAAAAACAATTTTGACATTCATTTTTAAAGCACTGAGTTCCAAATTCTCTTCCTTCCATTCCCCCCATACCATTACTCCATAATTGAGAAGGCAATCAAGGTTATACATGCAGAGTAGTGCAAAACCTTTGCATATTAGTCATGTTATGAAAGAAACTATAAGCAAAAAAAAACCTCCAAGAAAAATAAATTAAAAAACAAAAAGTATCCTTCAGTCTGTATTTAGAAACCATCAATCGTTTTTCTGAAAATTGATACCATTTTTCATCATAAGTCTTTCAGAGTTATCTTGGATCATTGTATTGCTGAGAATAGCTAAGTCATTCACAGCTGATCATCCTACAATATTGCCACTACTTTTCACTTTGCATTAGCTCATGGAAATCTTTCTAGGTATTTCTGAGAGGATACTGCTCATCATTTCTTATAACACAAGACTATTTGTTCAGCCAGTCTCCAATTCATGGGTATTCCCTTAATTTTTAATTCTTTGCCCCTATAAAAGAGCTGCTCTAAATATTTTTGTACATATAGGTCCTTTTTTTGTTTTGTTTTTAATTTCTTTTGGGATACAATCTAGTAGTGATATTTGTAGGTCAGGGAGTATGCATAGTTTTATATCCCTTTGGCCACAGTTCCAAATTGCTCTCTATGTTGGTTAAATCAGTTCACAATTCCACCCACACTCATACCCTCCATTTGTAATACTCCTTTTCTATCCTATTTTTCAAACTAATAGGTATGAGGTAGTCTCTCAGAATTGTTTAAATTTGCATTTCTCCAATCAATAGAGTCAGAGCATTTTTTCATAAAAAACTTCATATCTTTTGATTAGTTATTAATTAGGGATGAAATTTTTATAAATTTTATTCAGTTCTCAATAATTTTTTTTCACAATTACTATTACTAACTGTATTTTCCCCCCAGTGTATTCAATTCTCTCTCTTCTTCCACCCTGTTCCTCTTCAAAACTGTTTTGCTCCTGATTACCCCCTTCCTCAATCTACCCTCCTATTTATCACAAACACACACATACACACACACACACACACTTCCACTAATTCCCTTCCCAGCTTTTCTTTTTTTACTAATAGATTTTTATTTTCAAAATATATGCATAGTTAGTTTTCAACATTAACCCTTGCAAGACCTTGTGTTCCAAATTTTCTCCCTCCCTTTCCCTACCTCTTCCCTTAGACAGCATTTCTTCTATACATATTTCCACATTTATCATGCTGCACAAGAAAAATCAGATCAAAAAGGAAAAAAATGAAAAAAAACCCACAAAAGCAAGCAAGCAAACAACAACAAAAAAGTGAAGATGCTATGTTGTGATCCACATTCAGTCTTTTTCTGGATGCAGATGGCTCTCTCCATTATGAGTCTATTGGAATTAGCCTGAATCACCTCCTTGTTGAAAAGAACCAAGTACATCTGAATCTGAATTGATCTTCACATAATTTTGTTGTTGCTGTATACAGTGTTCTCTTGGTTCTGCTCACTTCACTTAGCATCAGTTCATGTAAGTCTCTCCAGGTCTTTCTGAAATCATCCTGTTGATTATTTCTTATAAAATAATTATATTCCATAACTTATTCAGCCATTCTTTAACTGATGATAATCCACTCAGTTTCTAGTTCCTTCCCATTACAAAAAGGGCTGCTACAAACATTTTTGCACATGTTTCCCTCCTACTTTCCTTTACAGTAAGATAGATTTCTATGTCCATATTGAGTATGTATATTTTCTCTGAGACAATTCTGATGAGAATAAGGTTCATTAACTCCTCTTTACTTCCTTCTTTTTCCCCTCCATTGTAAAAGCTTTTCCTCCCCTCTTTTATGCAAGATAATTTACCCCATTCTACCTCTCCCTTCTCCTTTTTCCCATTCCATGCCTCTCTCACCACTTAATTTTATTTTTTTAGATACTGTTCCTTCATATTTAACTCATACCTGTGCCCTCTATCTATATATACTCCTTCTAACTCCCCTAACAATGAGAAACTTCTTATGAGTTACAGGTATCATCTTGCCAAGTAGGAATGTAAACAGTTTAACCATATCTTTTAACCATAATCCCTTTAAACATAATTCCCTTTCTTGTTTACCTTTTTATGCTTCTGTTGAATCTTGTATTTGAAAGTCTGATTTTCTATTCAACTTTGGTCTTTTCATCAAGAATACCTGAAAACTTTCATTGAATACCACTTTTTTCCCCTGAAGGATTATACTCAGTTTTGCTGGGTAAGTGATAGTTGGTTGTAATCCAATCTCATTTGCTCTCCAGAACACCATATTTCAAGCCCTCTAATCCTTTAATGTAGAAGCTGATAAATCTTATGTTATCCTGACTATGAATCTATGATATTTTAATTGTTTCTTTCTGACTATTTGCAATATTTTCTTCTTGACCTGAGAGCTCCGGAATTTGGCTATAATATTCTTGGAAGTTTTCATTTTTGGATGTCTTTCAGGAGATGATCAGTGGATTCTTTCCATTTCTATTTTAGCCTCTGATTCTAGAATATTAAGGTAGTTTTCCTTGACAATTTTTAAGATGATGAATAGGCTCTTTTTTTTTTTTAATCACAGCCTTCATGTAGTCCAGTGAATTTTAAATTATCTCTCCTGGATCTATTTTTCCAGATTACTTGTTTTTTCCAGTGAGGTATTTAACATTGTCTTCTGTTTTGTTCTTTTGGTTTTTTTTTTTTGTTTGTTTCTTGGTTTCTCATTAGCTGTGTGATCCTGGGCAAGTCACTTGATCCCAATTGCTTACATTAGCTTAGCTTACATTTCCTCCATTCTTATTTGTAAGGAATTATTTTTTTCAGTGAACTTATGCACTTCCTTTTTAATTTTCCAATACTATTTTAAAGTATTTTTTTCAGTGATTTTGTTGTGCCTTTCTTTCCATTTGGCCAATTCTCTTTTTTAAAGATATTCTCCTCATTGGCTTTTTGTATTCCCTTTACCAGCTGGTGTAGTCTATTTTATGAGATGTTATTTTCTTTATCATTTTTTTGCTGTCACCTTTTCCAAGCTTTACCTAACAAAGCTGTTGACTCATTTCTCATGATTTTCCGATGTCACTCTTATTTCTCTACTCAATTTTTCCTCTAATTCTCTTACTTGAGTTTCAGAATCCCTTTTGAGCTTTTCCATGGCCTGAAGCTAATTCTTTTTTTCTTGGAGGCTTTGGATGTAGGAGTTTTGACTTTATCTTCTAAGTGTGTATTTTGATCTTCTTTGTCACCATAGTAACTTTTTTTGTCAGAATTTTTTTTCTATTGTTTGTTTATTTCCCCTGTCCATTACTTGATTTTTAAGTCTTTTGTTAAATGAAGTTTTCTTTCTAGGGTGGAGAGTGCACTGTGCCACGTGTCAGGAGTTTATTACAGCAGTTTTCAGAGATACTTTTAGAGACCCATAAGTTTTCAGTTCTTCCAACGTGGAACAATCTAAGGAAAGCCTGTGCTCTGGTTTATAAACAACCACAAGCACTGTTTTCTGCTCTAGAATTGTGAAGAGGGTCCCTGCTCACTGTGGCCAGAAGCTCTGGTTTGCTAGTGCTCCTCCTCACCCTGGGACGGCCACCAGGACTGTGACTCAGACCTTACAAAATAGAATAAGCCAGCTGGTAAAAGAAATACAAAAAGCCAAAGAGAGGAATACGTTAAAAAGCAGAATTAGCCAAATAGAAAGAAAGGCACAAAATACACTGTGACCCAGTGTATGGGCAAAAGAATAGTATTCTACCTCAGTGCTAGTAAAGAGATGCCTGTAATCTCCTTCTGACCAGTTGTTCAACCCCCTTACTGTCTGTGGGCTGAGAGTTCAGAAGCAGCCCCAGCTGCTGTTGATTCAGTGGCTCCCAAGGCCTGCTCCTGGTTTGCTGGGTCCAGGGCAATGTTGGTATCATCTGTTTTTGTTTTGGTAGTAGTTGTTTGGTTGTTTTTTCAGAGACAACTGGGATCAAGTGACTTGCCCAGGATCACACAGCTAGTAAGCCTTAAGTATCTGAGATCAGATTTGAACTCAGATGTTCCTGACTTCAGGATCAGTGCTTTATCCACTATACTATTTAGCTGCCTCTGATGGTGTCATCTGTGTTGGACTGTGCTCTACTCTCACTCAGATGCTGTAGACCTTTCCTCCTGTTTTGCTAAATTGTCTTTGACTGGAAAATTATTTCACCCCATCCTTTTGTGGCTTGTGCTCTTCCAAGTGTTATTTTATGATATTATTTAAAGGTATTTGGAGGGGTTTTGGGGAGAACTCAGGCAAGCCACTGACTTTTCAGCACTATCTTGGCTCCACTATAGGATTTTACTCTTAACTCTCTTCTAAGAGAATAATGGAGTCAGGAAGACCAGAGTTCAAAACCAGTTTTAAACTTTTGCTAATTGTGTGACCCTGGGCAAATCATTTAACCTATTTGTCTCAGTTTCCTCAATTGTAAAACTGGGATAATAATAGCACCTGTCTCCCAGATTTGTTGTGAAATTCAGATTCTAGATAAATAGATATAAACATACATGTATAAGTAGATATAGATATATGCATATATGCACACATACCCATATATTTTAACAATAATTGAATGACTTGAATAAGGACTTAGAGACACAATTAATAGATTTAGAAGAAGATACAAAACTGATGTGATCAATGAAAAGTCTGAGATATAGTTTCTGATTAATAATCGATTTACTGATTAGGACTAGTCAATAGAATGGAGTCAATACTTTCTTTTTTTGGATTTTTGAATTACATTTTAATAGTTGATTTCAAAACAATAAAGAATAAAATCTTTAAATACTTTTTTTTTCTTTTGGAACAGATTTTTATTTTAATATTCATCTCTTTTTTTAAGGAGCCATTCTATATGCTTTTCTCTTTTTTATTAAAGCTTTTTATTTACAAAATATGTATGGGTAATTTTTCAACATTGGCCCTTGCAAAGCTTTCTGTTACAAATTTTTCCCCCCTACTCCCCACTCCCTCCCCTAAATGTCAGGAAGTCCAATACATGTTAACCATGTCAAAATACTTAGCAAATCTAATGTGTATACATATTTATACAATTATATTGTTGCACAAGAAAAATCTTTGTCTACAAGAAAAAAAAATCTGAGAAGGGAAACATAATGCAAGCAAACATCAATAGAGAGCATGAAAATGTTATATTGTGGTCCACATTCAGGTCCTTCTCTCTGGGTGTATATGGCTTTCTTCATCACTGAACAATTGGAGCTGGTTTGAAATATTCCATTGTTGAAGAGAACCTTCAGATATTATCATCATATAGTTGTTGGTACCGTGTATAATGATCTCCTGGTTATGCTCATTTCACTTAGTATCAGTTCATGCAAGTCTCTCCAGGCCTCTCTGAAATCATCTTGTTGGTCGTTTCTTACAGAACAATAATATTCCATAACATTCATATACCATAATTTATTCAGCCACTCTCCAATTGATGGGCATCCATTCAGTTTCCAGTTTCTAGCCACTACAAAAAGGGCTGCCACAAACATTCTTGTACATGTGGGGCCCTTTCCTTCCTTTAAGATCTCTTTGGGATATAAACCCAATAGAAACACTGCTGGGTCAAAGGGTATGCACAGTTTGATAACTTTTTGAGCATAGCTCCAAATTGCTCTCCAGAATGGTTGGATCCGTTCACAGTTCCACCAACAATGTATCAGTGCCCCAGTTTTCCCACATCCCTTCCAACATTCATCATTATCTTTTCCTGTCATCTTAGCCAATCTGACAGATGTGTGGTGGAATCTCAGAGTTGTCTTAATTTGCATTTCTCTGATCAATAGTGATTTGGAGCACCTTTTCATATGACTACAAATAGTTTTAATTTCATCATCTGAAAATTGTCTGTTCATATCCTTTGGAAGTCAATACTTTCTTTTATAAACCAAAGACATACTTCAAGTGAGAACATTGAATGCTTATAAAGCCTTTGGAAAAGAGAGTGTACCTCAGTGGAAATCAGTTTTTATTTTTTTAACAGGAAATGGGAGCAGGGATAGATATATTAATGAGAAGGTGGCCAAAAAAGTCTTTAGTTCTTCTTTCTAAGAATATGACCTGATCATGGAATTCATCCACCTTTAGCAATCTGGATGAGAATCTATCTCTGCCCAGCCTATTCTGGCTGGTTTTCCCCTTTATAAAGTGAGTTACCCTAAATTCCAGTGGAAGATTCTAAGGACAGAGGTTATTTCCTAAGAGCAAGAATTTACTAGACTGGATTCTGTTTCTAAGATCTTTCATTTGGAGTGGGGTCTCACCCAAGATATAGAAGGATGTACCCAAAGGATTTGGACAATCTCATCTATCAGCAATATCCTTCAAAGACTGGCTGAATAATGTATAGAGCCTGCTTTTGAATGAGGAAATTGGAAGGGAAATACTTTAATTCTAATTTAATAATTGGTTATTGATATAAGAGAAATAATTATTTCTGTCACTAAATATGTGAAACATTCCTGAGAGTTATTTTTTTACATCACAATTAAATATTATTTAGTCATTTGATATAACTATTGAACAATCAGCAATTTCCAGTTGCTTACATAATCTTTGGAAAATGCCATAATTTTTCTAGGCCTCAGTTTCTTCTACAGTAAATTAAGATATTTGAACTAGATGGTATTGCTATCCTTTTCAAAACTAAAGCCTTGTCATTCTAGTCTTTCATAATATTTTTCCCAAAATATTCAGGTCTTCATCTATAGAAATGTACAATTGCTGTAAATTGTGTAACATTTCCCCCATCCATAAAATACACATTTTTTAGATAATCCTAGAGGATAAATAAGCTTTTGAAACTTATAAAAGGATAGCTTCAAGTTTAAAAAAAAGAAAAGAAAAAAAAGAAAAAAAGCTAACAGTCTTGTATTTTGTAATAGACAATATTGGGAAAATTGTATTCAGTGTTAGACTTTACCCTTTAAGAGAAACATTGACAAATTAGAGTGTTCAAAAGAAATCAACTAGGGTATTGAGAAGGTGCAGAAACTTTTATGTGATGAACAATTGAGAGAACTGAGAATATTTAGCTTGGAGACAAATATTTAGCTAGCAGATAAATAAATGATCATTGTCTTTAGATATTTCAAGGGCTGCTTTATAAATCGGAAATAGAATGACTCCTTTCTCCTATGTCATTTTAGCCTAGTCATGGATGGAAAATATGGTAAGCAGATTTAGGCTCATTTTTTGAAGGGAGGAGAGAGATAATAGGGGATTAAGTGACTTGGCCAAGGTCACACAGCTAGTGTCTAAGGCCAAATTTGAACTCAGGTCCTCCTGATAGAGTTCTATCCACTGAACTACCTATCTGCCCTAATTTTAGCTCACTTATAGGACCTTTAGTTTTTGTCTTTGTATCTCCACCAATTAAGTGCAAATAGCAAATGCTTAATAAATATTTGTTAATTAACTGATTGATTAAAGTTAAGTTTCTCTTTGCTTTAAAAAGTAAATCTATTGGGGCAGCTAGGTGGTGCAGTGGTTAGAGCACCAGCCCTGAAGTCAGGAAGACCTGAGTTCAAATCTGGTTTCAGACACTTCCTAGCTGTGTGACCCTGGGCAAGTCACTTAACCCCAATTGCCTCAGCAAAAAGCAAAAAAAAAAAAAAAAAAGTAAATCTATCTTCAGGTGTAAGCTCCAGCCCATTTTGCATAGTAGCACCTTCTAAAAATTAAAATAAACTGATATGATCTTTAAGACCCCAGGATCACCTCCAAATTGTGTTATGATATCTGAATAGAATTACAATAAAAGAATAATATAAATTGGATTGATAATGGGTTGTTGTTTTCAGTCAAGTCTGGCTTTTCATGACCCCATTTGGGGTTTTCTTACCAAGGATACTAGAATGATTTGCCATTTCTTTTTCCATCTCATCTTACAGATGAAGAAACTGAGGCAAAGCTAAGTGACTTGCCCAGAGTCACATAGCTAGTAAATTTCTGAAGCCAGATTTGAACTAGTTCCTATCCACTCTGCCACCTAGCTGCCCAATAATGATGATGATGATGATAAATATATGTTTACAAATGCCATATAGAAAGAAAAATTGGTTACCATATCCATAACTGAAATCTAAAGCTACATTAACAAAATGTACCCCAAAAAACCCCCCAATAACCTGAAGAATGAGCTAGCAAAATCTACAAAAGGATTGAATTTAGAGGACTATTACTTGCATAACCTTTGGAATAAATATCCTGTAACCTTTTCAGATTTCAGTTTCCTCAGCAATAAGATAAGGTATCTGAACTAGATGGTATTACTATCCCTTTCAAATCTACATCCTACAATCCTGGGCCTTCATAATGTTTTCTCCCAAATTCAAATCTTCATATATATAAATATAAAATTGCTACAAACTTGGGTAGTGTGAATATTATCAGGTCTATGTTTTATTTCATCTTAGCATTTTTCCCCATAAAGAACAAATTTCTTAGTTGATCCTATTAGGTGAATAAGATTTTGAGATTTTTGAAAGCCATACAAGAATTTTCCTTATTCTCCCTTAAGCCTAAGTACTAGACCTTCAAACAGTATTTTAAATTGTGCTTAAAGTCAATTCAAAAAGTAGAGGTTCCAAATGAAAAGATACCTTAAAGATTATGTAGCCCAGTCTCTTTATTTTAGAGCTTTGAAAACTGAATTCAAGAGGGGGAAATGAATTACCTGCAATTGCAAAGCTAGCCAGTTGATAGAGCTGGGACTGGATCCCAAATCTCTGAATTTCCAGGCCAATGCATCCCACTATGTTTTGCTGTCTATTTTTTTTATCTATTTATATCATTAAAAGAATTATTATCAGATTTGCAAGTAATTAATTTTGCAGATTTTTCTGAGAAAGTCCAAGAACTATGTATTTTTTAGCTGTTGACTTTTTTTTTCTCTTGGAAAATACCTGTTTAAATATATATTAAAAAGCCCCTTGAAAATTAAAAATTGACACTGGGGAAGTTTTTCCTTTGGTCTTCTAAACAAAGCAGTTGTATGGCCTTCAGATAAAATCAAGGCATAAATTTACTGGTAAGAAAGTAAGTTCTAAACAATAGAAATATAAGGAACTTCAGAACACATTGTAACCCCTAAGGCAAAATCAGCAGCATCAAGAAGTTAAGTAAATATAGCCACCATCCAAAGGATGGTATGTCCACATGTGTCTTGAATCTAGAAAAGATAGAAATTCTTATGTTAGTCTTTTCTTTCTGACTCAGTCACACCAAAGGCAAATTTATACTTTATGTAGGCAATATTTGAATTCAATGAACAGTATCCATTTGTTAAATCAGAAAACCTTTACCCAACTGAGAGGATACAGAGACAATGGACAGAATATACTTTTGCTGTTTAAAATTCCTTTGGCTTCTTTCTTTTTTTTAAGTTAAATGAGGCAGTGTTGCAGTGGAGAGAGAGTCAAAATTAGTCAAGAAGACCTGGATTCAAGTTCTGCCTAAGATTCATGCTAACTCTTAGCTTTTCAGTGCCCCAACTAATTCAGATTATAAATTATTGATCCCTACAGACACATGAAGAATTCCTTAGATATATTAAATAAATTAGATCTGGACTGAAAAAATAGATATTTAAAAGTAAACAGTGGACATCAGTGCATTCAGTTAAGTTTGTTTCATAACTATTTACATTAATTTCAGTTTTTAAAGCAACATAACAGGTTTTCATTCATCCTTTCTAAGCTCCTTTAGCATGCTTTGTCTATTCATTCTTTTTCACTTTTTCTCCTCTTTAGTCATAATGACTTCATAGTTCACTCTTCTACTTTTTCAATTTGTGTTATTTCATAAGGATATTTTTAGATTTCCCTATATTCTTCTACCTGTCACAAAACCTGAGTTTCCATTTCCATATCTGTAAAATCAAAATAATAACACCTACATCATGATGCTCAGATGAGATAATATATATAATGAACTTTCTGCTTTTCCAACATTTTGTATTTGTCTTATATAATAGGAAAATTATTTTTATTATCAGCCTTGACCTTATAGAATCTCAATATGTTAATGTACCAAAATTTAATTGTCCAGCATTTTGTTTTATTCTGTTGTTTTCCAATTGCATATAATGTTACTATGAAAATCTTTGAACACATAGCTTTTGTTGTTGTTTTTGATGATACTGTTAGGATATATTCCCAACAATAGAATTACTAGGCTTTAATTTTTTTTAACAAGGTTTATTATTATGTTTTTCAAGAGTATGCTCCATGCTTTTGAAAAGAAAAATGTTGTCTTTTGTCATAAGAATTGATACAACATCTAGTGGGTTTATGCTATGTCAAATTTAAGACTGAGAACACATTTGGTATTGTGGTGAAAGAATTATCTAGTACAAATTGATTTTTTAAGCCTTAAAAAACCAGGAAAGAGCATAACATTTCTTACCTTTTAAGACTACTAAAATACCTGAAGTTTGGGACATAGAGTGAAAGGCTAGCACTTTAAATGCTAATCATTAGGGGGAGTAAATGTCCTTGTGTTCCCTTATTCTGAACCAGCTGGAGTCTACAGCTTTGATGTCATTTTTTTTTTATGTAAGCTGCATTAAAGCACAGCTCACCTGTATAAAGTATTTGTCAATTTCATTTCTAGAGAGCCACAGAACCATTTTGGGGGGTTATTTTTCACCTGTAGGGGTAAAATTATTTTTATTTGTTAGTAGATATCATCAATTAACATGATTTATTTTTGTGCAGTTGGTTAGGTACTGTAGCAAAAGAAAAACCTTTCAGAAGTTCAGTCTGAACTTCAAAAGAACTTGGATATTTGATGATGACTTTGAACTTTTTTTTCTTTATGGTAGCTCAGCAAAAGAAGGTCACTAATTACAAGATAACCTTTGGGTGGATGCCCATTCAGTAGCAGTGATGAGTGGGCAGGGTTTTTAGGAGTAGAATGCTGAAGGTAGTGTTTCTCCTAAGATGGAAGGACTGTCTTAGTTGTTACACCTTGACATTTTTCGCTTTCATCTAAGAGAGAATACCTATACATAACTGCTGATGCAGGAACAATGAATCTTTGGAGGAACACTTATTGGTAGAAGCCTGAGAATTTTGGAGGAAGATTAATCTTTCTCTTCTTCTGCCTAACAAGACAGGACTTCTATAAGAAGAACTTTGGAATTTAACTCATTTCAAAAACATGTATATGCTAAAAGCCTACTTGCATAGTACTTTACATTACAGACAGGAATAAAAGAAGAAAGAAAAATTTACTTAAGGAAATTTAATTTTTAATGCCAATTTGGTTTGATAACTGTTAAGTAGAAATCCTTGGCCAAGTTTTATGCCATGTACCAGGAGTCTCCTGAGAAGAAGGTGCATGGAAGGCAAGGTTCCTCTTCCTTTCTCCCTGGGAGTTGTTGTTATTCTTTTTTTCCCTGAAAGCTGTTTTTAGGAAGTTAAGTGCCTCACTTTCTTTCTTTTTTTTTTTTCCTGAGGCAATTGGGGTTAAGGGACTTGCCCAGAGCCTCACAGCCAGGAAGTGTTAAGTGTCTGAGGTCACATTTGAACTCAAGTCCTCCTGACTTTGGGACTGATAGATACTCTATCCACTGCACCACCTAGCTGCCCCTAATGCCTCACTTTCATCTCCTGAGAGACCAAATGGGCTAAAAATTAGTGGCCAGAAAAGAATCTAGAAATGGCTAATCTAAATTTGTCATGCACAAGATCTTTTAAATCTTCAAATGTGATCCAAAAGTAGCCAAGTATATATAGGTAGTATTGGTCTACATGGATCTGATCTTACCAAAAGGGTAAAGAAAAAGAGTACTGGATTTAGAGTCCAAAGCTCTGAGTTCAAATCACAAATATTCCTTTCTATCTCTGTGATCTTGGGCAAGTCCCTTAATCTGCCTGGTCCTTAGCTGATTTCTTTGTAAAATGACAACATTGGACTTGATATGCTTGCATACTTCTTCCATCCCCAGACCTATGACTATTTGATCAAGTAACCTTGGACAAATAAGCCTCAATTTCCTTCTCTTTAAATTAATAAGATGGAACTAAATAATTCTAAGATTCTTTCTAACTCTAAATATGTGATCCTATATTTAGTGTTTCAACACATGGGGAATAATTTAGTTTGTAAATTGCCATGGTCTAACCAAAGGAATCTCTTAAGTGAGCCCTAAAGTTTTGGATAATGAAGAGAAAAAAACAAAACAAAACAACATTGACTTGCCATCCCTATCAAGCTTCTACAAAAGGTTCACCAATAAAAGATAACAAGACCTACCTATTTTCCCTTCTATATATTAAGGGAAACTAACAGAAAACAAAATATAGCCCAATTACCTTTCTCTCAAATGCCCCTGTCAGCTTCCAAAAGCATAAATCATGGTTCCCTTTTCTCCATGCTGTGGCTTTCCTGTGAATCATGAATGGTAGTCTAGAATTTCTATTTCATCTCTTTATTATTTTCTTTTTTGCCATTTGTTCTGCTGTCTGCAATGGCTGCCTTGGAACAGTCCCCACAGCTCCCCCACAGAATGTGCAAACAGAAGCTCTGAATTCCACCACTATCCAGTTCCTGTGGAACCCTCCTCCTCAGCAGTTCATCAATGGCATCAACCAAGGATACAAGGTAATCCATGCTTTTGGTGGGAAGGGGTCTATTTGATTGTCTTGAAATGAAATAATTATAAATGACGTGAAGACACTAGCTTTGTCCTCTCCTTCCAGGGTCAGGTCTATAGAAAAATTTAATAAAAGAAATGTTTAAATTTAAATAAATTTAAATTTAAAATAAAAAAAAGTTTAAAAAAATAAAATGTTTTTTAAAATTTTTAAAGAAATGAAATGATTATAATTCATGAATAAAAGATAGTCATTAAATACTTACTGCATGTCAGGCATTGTGCTAGGCCTTGGGAATACAAAATTAGCAGCTGATCAAGAAGAAGTCATCAAATGTTCAGGATTGCTTTTTTGTGTTCAGAAATTTCCTTTTTGAATTCTGAGAGGTGACCTAGGTCCAAGTGATTGGAAAGAAGGGCTGGAATGGAATCTTGTCCCCAACACTGGCTGTATGAGCTTGAGCAAGTCACTTAACCATCTTGTGCTTCAATTTCCTCATTTGTAAAATGAGAAAGTTGGACTAGATGGTTTCTGGAGTCCCTCCTAGTTCTAAAATTCTTGTATGATTCTATTTATTTATTAAACTTGAATAAAAAGAAATTATGTCAGGAAAAAAATATTTATTTCCAGTGAATGAATAATCAGGATTGGTTATCCACATGACACTATCCTGATTGGTGGATCCTCTTAGATCAAATGATTGATCAGAAGTTCACCTGGGGAACTCATACTTAGGGAGCAGGGTGTTCTTAAGACCTACTTCTGCTAAGCAGTGATAACATAATGAATTCATACCTCTCTCCTCCCTAGGGATATTTCTGTCTAAAGCAGCAAGGCCAGTTGTCTAGAATCAGAACGCCCCTTGTACTGTATTGCAGAAACACTGACAATTTCTCATCTTTGAGTTCTAACTTCATCTTTCTAACTAGTCATCCAGTTATTGCAGCATTCTATTATTACAACATCATTTGCTTTGTACCTTTTTCACAGTTTCCAAAATTAGATTGATAAGATTGGGAGTCACCTTAATTTTGACATCTGTATGAATCCATGTGACTCTTCATGTTCCACAAATGTTTGATAAATCAATTGAAAGTGATGAAATGTAGTTTCCTAAACCTTCATTAATTCATTAATTTATTCTTTCATAGCTCCTAGCATGGCCAGTGGATGTTCCAGAGGCACTGATCACTGTCACCATTGCTCCTGACTTTCATGGTATCCACCATGGGTATATAACTAACTTGAAGAAATTTACTGCTTACTACACATCAGTTCTATGCTTCACCACACCAGGAGATGGCCCTCGGAGCCCACCCCAACTCATCTGGACTCATGAAGACAGTGAGTATATGGACACACACACACACACACACACTGCCTACTGTGTACAAAATGAAGCAATAAATGTAGAGTAAAGATAGTCTTTTTAGTAGTTTTCTATGCTTAGAGAGACAAGACATGCAGAAAAAGGCACTCATAGTATGACATTCATCATGGCACAATTAAAGTACTTTTTTGCCGTAACTGCAAATACTTTATTTTGTAAATCAATGCATATAATTAGTCATAGTGTGAAAACTTAAAGGAAATTTTGAGGTTATCTATTACAATCTTTCCCTTCATTTAACAGATCAGAAAACAAATCTAGAAGGGAGAAATAATTTCTTCAAGGTAACTTAGCTAGTTAGTGGTCAAGTCAAGATGAGAACTCAAGCATCCTAATTCCCAGTCCAGTTCCCAGGGTGGGTCAGCTCCTCGAAGGATGAGGTTGCTCATGGCAAAGTGCTGAAAATAAAAAGATATGTCCCCTCCAGCCTGACTTTCACAGTTCCTCCCATCCATCCCGGCTCTCAAATTTATATATGTAGAATCAGATCTCATATTTCAAGGGAAAAAAATTTCTGTTCCTAATAAAGGTATAAGCAAGCCCTTCTGATTTGCTTAACTTTGTGTGTGTGTGTGAGAGAGAGAGAGAGAGAGAGAGAGAAAGAGAGAGAGAGAGAGAGAGAGAGAGAGAGAGAGAGAGAGAGAGACATAGAGGGAGAGAGAGAGAGAAGAAAAGATGGGGAGAAAGGAGGAAAGAAGGAGACTCAGATAGCCTACATCCCCTGTTAACTGCTGTCAGGGAGAGAAGCCTAAGATACCACCCAGTATTATCTGCATTATTCCAAAGTGACATCTTTTAGTGCTTATCCATAAAATATGTAGTCCCTTAGAACTGACCCAGAATGTAGCAGATGAGGCAGACTCACAGATTTGTCCACATTTCATCAATATACTTTCTTTTCAATGACTGTTTTAAAATGTATTAATATTATCCCATGCTGAGGCGATCAACAGTATTTGACTACCTAAGCAGTTATTCACAAGAATTTTAGGAACTTAATATTCAAAACTATACAATCCTAGCTGCTCTTCACAATATATAGCTATAATAGATGTCAGGAAAAAATAACAATAAATAATACTTGTCCATTTATCTTTAAAGTGAAAAAGAATAAAATCCAACTATTTATTTATAGCAGTCACCTCAAAAAGGTAGTGAGAGAAAGAAGCATCTTGCCTGCTTCCTGCTGATGAGTAAATACACTGGCCTTTATCTTGGATGGCTGCAGGGTAGCCTACTTCCAGGCTCATCTTCCCAGCTTTCTTCCCTGTCTTTTTTCTTGATTTGAATGTTTTTCACTATTTTGCTTACTTAAAAAGGAGTCAGTCTCTTGGGTTCTTCTCCTTAGATCAGCAAACATCGCAGAAAATCATAAATAGAGCTTAAATGGATATTATATTTTACTGTTCACAGGACACATTAGCGTGCTGGAAAGTGGCAAAGGGATAGCCTCTTCAAATTAAAGAGGAAATCATCCTGTCTAAATCCAGATACTAAAAGTCAAGTTTGTTTTTTCTCCATCCCCACACTCTCTTTTTGTTGTTGTTATTTAAACATTAAAACTTTGTTTCTGGGAAATAGAAAATCAAATCTGATTTGACTTACAGTGAATAAGTAAGAAGAATCCTTCCCTGGGAATTTCAAAAACTAGTAATGATTTCAGTGTTTTAAATTTTCTCAACTGAGCAGGTTTGGATAGATAGAATTACATTCATTACGTAGCATACTAAATGTGATATACAAATTAATAAAATACACAGTTGGAATCTAGATTAGAAGTACTTTCTTTAAGAGAAAGGAAAAAAGAGGTTCATCCTTCTGTAATTAGCTAATCCAGTGGCAGACTTTCTTTTTTAAGGCTCAAGTGGAATGAGAATTTGGGGCAAAAGAAGAAAGATAGAGGAAACACTATATCAATTTTCAGTCCAGACATTGCCAACTGGTTTCAACAAAGCTGGAGGATAGCATATTTGGGCAACAGCCCAGCTAGCAGGAGCACAGAGAATATAAAGTGAGCAAAAAGCTCTCTTCCTTAGCTTATCGATTGAAGAAAGAATGAATTGGATCCAACACCAGTCAAAATCAAAGATCAAAATTGAGAGAGAATTATATAGTCTTGACAGCCATTTTATTTTGCCTTCTTCTACCCTAGGAAGTTAAAGCTTGTCAGAGTGTTTGAGCTCATCCACAAAAACCTTTTGAAAGGTTTACCTTGACAAGTGTATTTCCAGAATCAGTTACCAATTTTTGTTTTAATCATGTGTTGTGGTTATTCAAATACCAATTGGGAAACTGATCTTGCATTCATCTTAAAATCTTCATCTTTTCCTCACATTATCTTTTGCCTTTTCCCCTTTTGCTTTCTCCTTTACCACCTTGTCTCCTCTCCTTTCTTTCTGAACTCTTCTCATTTTATCTCAGAGAAAAACTTCCTGGAAAGGGAAGATGACAATGTCAGGAATGGGTCTGTGAGAAATAACAAGGAGAAAAGTAGACTGGTCATACCTTTTCTAGTGAATTTGTACATTTTTATCCCTGTGTTTCTCTTAGAAATGAAAGTAGGGAGGAAAAGGTTTTTTCGAGGGGGTGGTTATTTTTTTAAGGATAACCAACAAGAACTTTTGAATTGCTTTCCTCACTGTCTACCAGAGAAAAATAGCAAATCCAGAAAGTTAACTTTTTGAGAAAATGGATGTTGGATATATATAGATATATGCTGACTCATTCATGTTGCAAGGACCTGTGAAACAGTGACCATAGATAGCTGTTTTTATTCTAGATGCAGTGCAGTGCCCATCTTTTTGTGTTTGGTTCTTTGATATTAAAAATTGTTCCTTTTGAATGAACTCCACAGGGTCCCAGTGACTGGACATTCCTTTCATATGGAACTATATATTTTTTCAAATCCTTCTAGAGTGGTTTCTTTCTCCGTTCTTGACATCTGGGCAGTGGTTAGAGTGGAGCAACAGAGAGGAAGCCAGGGGAAAAGGAATAGGAATGTAGACATGAAAGGAAGGGTCAGCCACCACTCATCCCTTCCCTGACTGGACCCATTTATGCCATTTCACCACTCATTACATCCAGTGCTGACCATGAGGTTCCTTGGCTTTGTACTGCCTCTCTCCCTTAGTGCCTCACAGCCATTTGAGACTCCCCTCTCCCCTCCTTACCTCCCTATCATGCCCCCCCACAGCATTACATTAGAAGTTTTCTATTTTTTGTCCTTTTCTATTCTACTTCAGTTCTTGTCTCAGTCAATTCTCCTGCTTCTCTCATTGAGAACTCATTTTTGCCTAATACTCTGTACCCTCCAGAACCCTGCTACATGTGTGCCTTCTGAGGTAATAGTTAATTTAGTGAATCACAGTAGAGAGTTAGAGCAGAAAGCACAACATCCCCTCACCCTATCATCTACCTACTTTACCCACAAAATAACATAAAAGCATTTGTTAGAACCTAAGATTTCTGGAGAGCTAGAACAGGTTTTTTTTTTCTTAGTACCCCCAGAAACTTGCATAATACCTGTTCTGGCTCTTATACTGTGTGACCTTGAGCAAGCCCCATCAGAAGCCTCATTCCCTCCTCTATAAAATGAGAGGGATTGGACCAGATGACCCCTAAGTTCCCTATTAGCTCTGATATTCTATGAGTCTATGAGACTGAGGAATCTTCCCTTTCTTTATGAGAAAGCTCCAATAAAGACTTTCTTGATTACCACTGACTAGTTTTCTGAAGTTAATTCTTGCACCTTTGTTCTTCAATCCAGAGGAGGGATATGACGATCTCCTGGCCAAAGGCATCGCCCTCCGTAACAAATGTAAACCAAGGAAATCCTATGTGCAAATGCGCATAGTCCTTCAGCTCATGAAGATGTAAGAGCTGGTGGTAACTTAGAACCTGTAAAAGCAGGGAAGATGGGAGTGAGAGACTATTGGGGGAAAACAGCAGAAGCGATTGTTCTAATTAGATTAGATCAAGGGGAGAGATGGAGTACAAGGTGTGTGTAAATTTCCTGCTGCCAGTCTCTTTAGTTCTTCGCACAGTTGGGATGAAGACTGGATGAAATAATTTATGTGATAATAGCCAGAGTACTTCTTAACACCTTGCCTTCCCTCCCCCTCCTGCTGTTCTTACTGATGTTTCCTGCAGGTTTCTGTTGGCCCTGAATCACCATTTTCATTCCCTGGCCCTAACCCTGCCCCATGAATCTGATCAAAGGAAATGGGGCTCCCTGTTAACAGATTTCTTCTTCTGATTGCTAGAGCCTGGAGCTGTGGGACACCTGAGTTTCACTGAGATTCTGGACACGTCTCTCAAGGTCAGCTGGCAAGAACCTGTGGAGAAAAATGGCATTATTATAGGCAAGTATCACGTTTCTCCCTTTTAAAATTGTGCTGTCAGAGTCAAAATGGTTGGACAGTAGAGCGTTCAGGCAGAGCTACCTATGGAGGGACAGACTTCAGGGTCCTCTTTAGAATAATTGAAATGTCAGCCAGGACACTTTGCAGGAGGTAAAGGGCCAATTACCACAAGCCCCAGATTGTGCCAACTGAAAATGACATCCCTTTTAGAAATTATCTCCATCCTGAGGCATCAACCTGATTGTTCCCTTATTTAGTCCACTCTTAATTTCCTATGTACCTTCCCAATGCTCTTTGATCTTTGGGACGTTAGGAATCAGGATTTCAAGATAGTGAACCTATCTATGCCTGAGAATTTAGCAACACATGGAGAAAAAGGAAATGTTACATTCCTAAACTATAGAAACAGTCTGGTTTTAAATCTGATATAAGGAGAAGAGAATATAAATTCTCTTTAATAATAAAAAAATTATTTTATGCTCTAAGACAGGGATTCTTAACTTTTTGTGTGTTTTTGATCCCTTTGGTGATATGATGAAAATTATGAAACCCTTCTTTAGAAGAATGTTTTTAAATCATT
This sequence comes from Myrmecobius fasciatus, assembly GCA_023553655.1. Lineage (NCBI taxonomy): Eukaryota > Metazoa > Chordata > Mammalia > Dasyuromorphia > Myrmecobiidae > Myrmecobius > Myrmecobius fasciatus. The sequence continues at coordinate 446,183 of JAJPUD010000688.1, read as the reverse complement.
ATAGGGCATGCTAAATTCAATTAGAGGTTATTGAAAAGAAAGTTGTAATTTTTTCCCAATCCAAGTAAAGAGATGCCCTGAGGGGCAGCTAGGTGGTGCAGTGGATAGAGCACCAGCCCTGAAGTCAGGAGGACCTAAGTTCAAATTTGATCTCAGACACTTAATACTTCCTAGCTGTGTGACCCTGGGCAAGTCACTTAACCGCAATTGCCTCAGCAAAAAAAAAAAAAAGAGATGCCCTGAAATTTATCCACAGACCCTATAGATACAGAGTACGTACTCAGGGATCTTTCTTGGGCAAAACATAGTTTGTTTTTTCTCATGGTTTTTAAATGATTTTTGTTGGAAAATATTTTAAATACATTTTTAGATTATAGTTTTAAGAAAAAAAAACAGTAATGAGCAGAACCAAGAAAATAATGTATAAAGTGCCTATAAAAATGGAAATGGAAAGAACGATTACAAAAACAACAAAATTAAATGTTTGACTTGTAATATAATGACCAGATTCGGTCCCAGAGAAGAAATGAGGAAATAACACCTCTTTTCCTTCTTTTAAGAGATAGGAAATAATGACTGTTGAACATAGTATATATGCATGTATGCATAGACATGCATAATGTTTATATATGTGTGTGTTTATTCAGAAATAAAAGTGATGTAAAAAGCTATCTATAATTTTCAAAGAAAATAATAAAATCACAAGACAGAAATATCAATTGATCATAACATCTTATCTATGTTCACAGTCATTTTGATGGGACAGGAAAACATAGAAGTCAACAATTCTAAAAAACATTAAACCTTTTATTTATGACATGATCATTTATATCTATGTTATATACCCATTTGGAACTTATTGTGGAATATGGAGTGAGATCTTGATCTGAATCTATTTACTATCCAGCTGCTTTCCAGGTTTAATGGTTTTCAAATAGTGAATCTAGTTGTGGTCTTTGGGTTTATCAAACACTACATAATTGTGTTGTGTTATATATATTGTATACCTAAATTGTTCCATTTATTGATCTTTTAGCCATTATCAAACTTTTCTGATAATCACTGCTTTGTTGATAGTTTGAGGCTTGGTACTGCAAAATATCTTTGCTTCCTTTTTTTTTTTTTCCATTATTTCCTTTGAGAATCTTTGATCCTTTCTTCCAGATGAATTTTTCCTCTAGCTTTCTAAAGTAATCCTTTGGTGGTTTAATTGGCATGGCACTAAATAATTAAGTTAATTTAGCCAATATAATAATTTTTATTACTTTAGCATTTTATTATTGATTCATTTTATATCACATAAGAGAAAACACTAAAATTTTGATATCGAGGGAGGGATAGGGAGAGAAAAGAAAGAAAGTAGGGGAAATTAGCATTTATTAAGTGCCTACTTTGTTCTGAGCTCTGCTAAATACTTTTTACAAATATTATTTCTTTTGCAAGGAAGCTTTGCTATCCCTATCACTAAAGAGACAAAGATGAAATTGGATCTCCAGAGGGCAAAGGATAACCAGAATCCCAAACTTGAGTGCAGCTTTCTTTAGGACTTGCAGGAAAAGGAGAGAAATCCATGATCTATGTTAACAATAGCCTCTTTCCCTCATACCCAGGCCACAGCAGGCTCTCTGCTACTATTCCAGAAGCCCTGTGCTGACATGTTTTAGAGGAAGAAGAGAAACCTCACTCAGACACATCAGATTGTTTTCCCATCCTTAGGGCAAGACACTTAATTTACACTTTGCAACTTATTATGTGTATGGTCTTGGAAAAATCACATGATTTCTCTAGACTTTGGTTTCCTTCACTTGTATGTCATGGACCACTCTGACAGTTTAAGTTAATCAGCAAAATGGGAAAAGAATCCCTATACCATCTACTTCACAGAGTTGTTGGGAGAAAAGAGCTATAAAAATATGACCCATTATTTCTATTTTTTTATATAAAGCTTTTTATTTACAGAACATATGAGTGATTTTTCTACATTGACCTTTGCAAAAACTTTTTTTCCCAAGCTTTTCCCCTCCTTCCCCCCACCCCCC